>JASAND010031078.1:0-10865 GCA_030248195.1 Trissonchulus latispiculum
ATGCCAAACTGGCTGTGTGTGGTTATCAGATATCAGCGTAAGCATCAATTTTGATTTACGTAATGATGACGGCCTATTCAGACATGTGTTAGAAAGCGAACGTATTTTAATTTAAGCGAAAATAGCCACACACAGCCAGTTTGGCATCCAACTGCATTGCAACACCAGTTCCCCCGCTGATGGCCAGCGAATTGCATTAAAAATTTTAGCGGATTATCTTTCACGCTGCCCGCAGGCGCAATCAGCTGCGCTGATTGCGCAAGCGTACAGCGAACACTGCAGTTACATTTTTCCGCCCCGCCCCGCCGCCGTACTTTTCATGACTGTTCTTTTATTTTATTACTGTGAATCAGGTTTCATAACTGACAGAATAAGACTTGTTCAGCACTTTGCGTGCTTTAACGACAGCACCTCGGGAAGGTTCTCTGTCACCGCTGTCATTGTTTTTTCTTTTTTATTTTTAAAACGCTACATTTACGACAAACAGCACTTACATTGCTAGACTAATAGATACCATTACAGATACAGGTTTACATTTAAATACAATCTTCTAAGCAATAACAACGAATATGCCTCAATGACACAATGTCCCTATACAACGTAAGGCCAACATTAAGGTTAGCCTTACTTACATGTAAATAGTGTAAGTACTTACCCAAGAACGTAAGTATTTGCTTACCCAAGTACGCAAGTATTTACTTACCCAAGTATTAGTCTTGTAAGTCTACGCTTACAGAAGAGTCAATTTAAACTCCTACACAAATTGGTAAGACGACAAATACCTATGATGAAAGATTTTCAAATTCGCCATCATCTTCCACAGGCTCGTCGCTATTTGTGAGAACGTATTCATCTATACTTCTGTTCTTCTCAACAGCGATTTTATACGCATCTAATGGTTCTATACCCTTATCATCCACTAGTTCGTTCTTTTTATCAATTATCTCCTTTATAATGGGATCATTACCGAAAGCAATGAGCTCAGCAAATTTATTCAGCACCAGGCCGTTAATAGTTCTTCTGATGCGTGGGATAAGATCATCCAGAGCTTCTCTTTCTGCTTCTTTGTTTGAGTAACCATCTTCTTCGTATTCCTTTGATATCCGAGTTAAGCGCGACCTGTGTTTTGCTATGGCTTGTTCTTTCAAATCTTGCCAGAAATGTGACAATTTCTCTCTGCTAGCACTGCTATCATTGGTGTCAGTGCTGTCCTCAGTTTCATAATCTTCTCCGTCAGTTTCTGAAGTATTGTGTGCCCTCAGCTTGTGAGTGTACAAGCTTTGACGATGACGGTATACTTTTGAGCATTCTGAACACTCATACATGGTGAAGGAAAATTTACGGTAAGATGAGTTCACTATAACAGCACCCCTTTTATTAATTTCTTTCCATCTACTTACGGTAAGCCTTACAACATACTGCGTCAGTACTTACCCACCCCTGACGTAAGTGACTTCGGCAAATCTTGTAAGTGGTTTACAAATACTTACGTAAATAAACCTTTTTGTTGGTGCTTTTGAGCAAAACTCATTTAGTAAACTAACGGACCGAGGTTCGCCACATAGACAGACCGTTTCACTGCGGCGCGCACTAACTAAGGTCGAATCCCGGTCCACAACGTATCCCAACAGCCCGCATAAGGGCTACCCAAATATTAATGCCAAACTGGCTGTGTGTGGTTATTTTCGCTTTGTATGGGGAAGAAGAAATGTCGATTTCTAGGTTTTTTCAAGTGCAATACTAGCATTCACAACAATTTACAAATTACTAAATTGATTATGCAATTAAAATACGTCTGCTTTCCAACACATGTCTGAATAGGCCGTCATAATTACGTAAATCAAAATTGATGCTTACGCTGATATCTGACGTGATCAGTAATTAGGGTCGTCGTAATTTCTGATTTACATCTTGGCGATGCATGCATTTATCTGATTAATACGACTGCCACTGACAATGATAGCTAACCAGTGACAAATTTAAAGCAGAATAATATATACTGATAAAGAAGTGGATCACCTGGAAACGGACAAATTGCAGCAAATTTTTGTGTCTGGTAAGATAGATTTTCAGGTTTGTTTATTCGCAAGGCTGTTACTTTACGCAAGCAAAAGTTGTTTTGGCGAGGAGCCGGCTAGGAGGCTTGATTAGAAATAGTGTGAAACAGCTGTTGTCAAAAGAGAGTCTACAACTTTGATGACGTAATTAAATTGTGCATCCTTGCAACAAGTTATTCCGGTTATCGATGGGGGGTGGGAGAAGCTTAGGGGTGTGGTGGCCATATATACTACTTCTGACTATGCAGGAAAGAAAGGTCAATTTACATGCAACCTTATCATTCTCTGACTCTTTTTCCCTCAAAAGTTTGACTGCTCTCGGATGAAAATTCCTGTTTTCTATAACGCTTTCTTACCTATATCATTCAGTTGCTTTGCATTCTGCTAATTTATGACAAAGTGAGGTACCTGTATAAGATCTGGGATACAGTTAACATCTGAAAATTATTTCAATGATCAGATTCATGATCAGGACTTTGTAGGACTTCTTCAAGAATTAGTACAATTCTGCAAACGTAATCCTGTATCTATGCAGATATTGTTGTCAATGTTTACCCTTATTATATACATACTTGCTTTTCATTTTGTTTGTTTATTTTTTATATAGAAATGGAACGAAAAGGCTAAATTGTCGCAGTCTGTAAGCGAAACAACTGACGCCAGTGGTGCTGTGAAAGACGCGACTGTAAATGAAGCAAAACAGCCCATCAGTCAAAGTCCGAACCCCTATTTTCTCAGGACAATCTGAAAGTGTCGTCAACTTCAACATTTTCCCATATCATCATTTGCATATCCACGACGATTAGACTGTTTTGTTGTTTTCTTATTATGTTATGTTGTAATGCTTCGATGGAAAATCAGCAGAATTCTTGAGGGAAGTCTACAAAGTCCTGGTTCTGGGATCAAGAAATGTCGTGGTCGTAACGTAAAGGGGTTTAAAAAGAAAGTGGGTTTTAAATTTTGCCCGAATGTTTAGCTCGCTGACGAACTTATGGAATTTATCAACACGTGTGAAATTGGAATTTACCTATCAACACGTGTGAAATTCAGATTTAGTATTCCGTTATTCGTTTCTTGATTTCCATAATTCCATACTACATCAGTATTCTCTCTAAAATTCTGTGCAAGTTGTCTCCCTCCTTGGGAATGTTTATGTTGTGCGAAATGTTGAATTTTGCGCAATGTTAACATTTCGCAAAGATTCTGCGAAATGTTAACATTTCGCAAGGGCTCTTGCAAAATGTTAACATTTGGCAACTTAACTTGCGAAATGTTAACATTTCGCAATTCTTTTTGCCAAATTTAAAATTTTGCAATTTGATATTGCAACAGGGTTCATGCGACCTGGAAAAACCTGGAAATACCTGGAAAAACCTGGAATTTGGGTAAACACCTGGAAAAACCTGGAAAAACCTGGAATTTGCTGATTGATTCCAACATTTTACCTAATTTTTTATATTTACCAGTGAAATTGAAAAAATTGCCCGAATTGTGATTTTGCTTAGCCCGGTTTGTCAGCTTTTCACTCATGGTTTGTACATATGCATAGTTTTCTACTTGGTATTGTATGTAATATGTTTTATAGCAATACGCCTTTCCTTAAACTTTGTTATTTTAAATTTTATTTTCATAACACAGAAATTTGAAAATTTTACCCTGAAAGGCGAACATTGCCCATAATTACGATTACCGAAGATTACATATGCTGAAATTTTTTTGGAATTTTTTTCGTGCCATCTGGAAAATGCCCATTTTTAAAGCATTTTTGCGCCTTCGGCGCGAAATTGTGCATTTTTTATCTTAATACGTGTTTCGTCGCCCAAAATGAGATCAAATACCCTACTTTCACCAGCTTTTACATCGTTTGGGTACTTCAACAGTGCCTTAAGTATTTTTAATTTCAAAGAATGCTCTGTAAAATTTCCACAAAGATCACAAAATAAAAAATTTCTCAGCTTATAGGGGGTGCCGCCCCCAGACCCCCTTGCAATGCAAAATCTTGAATGAATGTAATGTTGAACTTGTATAACTTGTTACGAGAAATTTACTTGACCGGCACTAAATTAAACTGCTGATTTAATTCATAAAATTTTCAAACTAGTCTGGTATTGGAACTTTCACCAAAAATTTTAGTTTTTCGTTTTCATTTAATTCATTTTTCATTGTCAAGATTGGCTGGAGCAATTCGTGGAGCCATGGCATTTGCTTGAACAAGGTAGACCATCTCTTATGCACCCACATCTCTTGGAGGAACATCCGCTCGCACAGTTGCAACGCATTACTCCCTGCCCGCCGGTTTCCATAGAGGCTGCTTTGCGTAGGGGGAGGTTCGAATAGTTTCATGAAAGCTTCGGTGGATTTGAAATTGTACAAACTTCAGGCCTATGGACCATTTCGAAGTGTTATTTTCTCTTACCCAAATTCCAAGTTTCTGCATTACAGAATCGTTCAGTTTCCCTACGCCACCTTGGCTCTGCGGGTGACGAGGCCGACCATTCACTATTATCAACTCTGGCCAGAGTTCTTTAAAGCTGGTAATAATACGGTTAACGAACTCTCGACCGTTGTCGGAATGCAGTATAGACGGAGCGCCGAAGTCGAGAAATATATGAAGCAACCGTTGAGCAACTTCTTCAGCTGCTTTGCTTTGTAGAGGATTCAAAACACAGTACTTACTGAAATGATCAACGTAGACCATGATCCAGCGGTACTTGCCATTGGGTCTAGAGGATTCGTCGATTAAATCGACTTGCCCTCGTGAAAATCAACTTTTTGCAACATCAAATTGCAAAATTTTAAATTTGGCAAAAAGAATTGCGAAATGTAATGTTAACATTTCGCAAGTTAAGTTGCCAAATGTTAACATTTTGCATGAGCCCTTGCGAAATGTTAACATTTCGCAGAATCTTTGCGAAATGTTAATATTGCGCAAAATTCAACATTTCGCACAACATTTACATGTCTTAAACCCATCAGAAAGCTGATGAATACTTGTTTCCTTTTGGAGCATTTATATGTAATGTACCTGTGTAAATGTTTTGCAAATTAAAGATTTTCCGGGTTGGTTTTGCAATAGGGATGCACCAAGGGGGGGGGGCAGCCGACGCTAAAATTTAGTGACATTTTTGACCAAAATTGTGCAAGTGGTTGCCCCAGGTGCATTTTTCAGTTAGAACGTTAAAGGTTAGGGAAAGTTTGCATCTGGATCCAGCTAGGGATCTGCCGATACGAAATTGACCGGACTTAAATATCAGGCGGGCCCGTGCCTGTAGAGTTGGAGCCGATTTCTATTTTCAAAACTGGTTCGAAGTACAAAAGTTGTAGTTACACGTAGGGTTGTGCTAGGCAGGGTTGTGAAGTGGGCTTCGGGCTCGGTCCTGTCCGAAAATATAATGAGATGGCTCGGCCCGAGTTTTCTTTTGAGGCCGGGCAGACTCAGGCTTTTCGGTGTGGTCTTGCTGAAAAATGTTGATTTTTCATTGTGACTGGTTCATTGGATGCTGACACCGAATAATTGTTATTATAGCAAATACCCGAGGTGCTCTGTTATCAGTACCTCCATTACGTCTACCGTAATGGAGGTTCTGTGGCAGCTCCACTTGACGGGTGGCCCGTGGCCACCCCTTGACAATCTCGGTAAATTGCTCAGGAGGGTTGTAAAATGAGTGCTAGTGCTTATTTTTCCAAGCTCTCGACTTGACATGATCCTATCCTCTGCTTATAGCGCAGTAAGAAACCACTGCGCTATCAGAGGCTCAAAGTTTTGAAAATTCGTTAAAGTAAATTTAGACATTTACAAAACTGCATTTTATAATGCACACAAAATAACTTAACAAAATTTGAAAAATCAGAACTATGAAAACAAAAAATTACGAAATTCTAAAATAAAGGATGTTGAGATTTTTCCTTACAATATAACAAACAGTACATGTTCCTAATTTTCAAGTATGTTATAATTTAATTTTTATCAAAGCAGAAGAGCTAATGCCACTGATGTTGATTCAAATAAACATTTGAAATTTCTCCTAATACAAAGCCTCAGCTTCGAAAGCTGAAACGTGGCAAACAGGGTTGTTCCGATAAGAAATTCTCCGGGCCGGGCCTACGAGAACCACCGGGTCGAGCCTGTCCCGGCCCTGGGCCCTGAGCCCGCTACACGGCCCGGGCCCGGCGGCCCACTACAAGGTTTAAAACGTAGTTTATCGTCTCTATACAATTCTAAGTGTATAATAAATGTAATTTTAGGTGTAAAAACTGCATTTATCATCATTGCATGTATAGTTAGGCTGTTTCCTTCCATATTTGCAAAATACCGATGCCCTTGAAAATTAACATTGTTGATTTTAATTGAAACCAATTTCGATGATTGGGAGGAGGATACCTTCTTTTCATTTATTTACTAATAGTCCACGACTAATTCAAAAATTGATAGCTCGTCTGATTTCAAGGAGTCCTTATGCTAATGAAATGATTTCAACATTTGCTAAGATAAATTGAACCATTCTAGCAAACTTTAAAGTGTACCGAAAAGGCTATCGTTCGATAGTGGGTGCGGCGACTATATAACTATATAACTTAAGTAGGGAAAAATCGTGGGAGAATTTTGAAAGAATGTGCGGAATCTTAAATTGTCACTTTTGTGATAAAGTAATACTCCAATGACGCTTCAGAAAGCAATTTTTCTTCTGAAAAACCTATTTTGCACGAGGGCTCTGGCCTTGTCGCGGGCCGGAATTTCACAGGACCCGGACCCAAAATTTTTGCACCGGGCCCGGGTCTGACCAGGCCGGCCCGGCCCTGTGGGCCCGGAGCCCGCTACACGGCCCGGGAACAACCCTAGTGACAAATATGAATGGCAACTACAAAAAGCCAGCTTTCGTATAAACTTAAATTTTGTCTAACCTTTTCGCTGCCTCACCCGTCATATGACGGGAAGTCATCTCTTCTATAATGCCGACCCGTCATATGACGGGCTGAGACTAACGTTAAAGATAGCACTATCAAAGAAGTCGGCATAATAGAACGATTAGCTTTGCAGGTGGCATATGAGAATGAAATTCTAAAATTTGGCAGCGAAAGGGCTAAATTTAAACTCTTGGAAAAAATTAGTTCAAGTTAAATTTTTAAGCGTGGAACTTGCCGGTTCTAAATCCTAATCCTACTCGTTCCGGTTCCGGTTCTAAACATCCTTCCGGTTCTGTTCCGGTTCCAATCGGTTCCGGCCCCACCTTACGTGCCCGGCACAAAGCCCAGGTTCGATGCTATGCTCGTCTCATACTCCAAAATTGAGCTCGGCAGGCACGTCTATTCTTAGCATTTTGCAAGGCGCCCTAGGAGGATAAGACATTTTGTCTGGGCTGTCCCACCAGTGGGTCATTATTAATGAACACTTAACGTGAAAGTTTTAAAATTTTAAAATTTTTGAATTCATCAACCTCCAGTATGCATCCATACACAATTTTAAAGTTATTGGTCAAAAAGTCACAAGTTAGGGTTGGGCTTGGGGGAATTACGCAAAAGACGCATAATTACGTCATACCTAATGACTTTTTAGAATAGAATGTGTCTGTGGAATAGACAATGACAGTTAGAATCGTAGTGTATAGAATCGCATGAAAAAACTTGAGTATCCCCGTTTTCCAGCAGGGGGGGGGGTTCGACTTGTATCTTGGCCCGGGCCACCTTAACTTATATTTTCAAATACATTTTAATTATATTTTATAGTTTAAATAGAATTTTTATTTTTCAGTCGAAGTAATGTTAACAAAAAAGTTTTACGTCTTGGCTCAGTCCGGGCTTACCGTTGACATTCATTCATTCATTAATAGTGGATGAAATCCATTCAATCGGATTTCAGCTCACCTTGTCGTCACAAAGTTTGCTAGATCCGATCCTAACTCCAAATTAATTACAGCCAATAATTAATTAATTATAACTAATAATTGCTTAAATTCTAAGTTTTCTAAAATTTCTTTTGTAAGTACCACTTCGGAGATGCCCTACTGTACACATTTGTAGATCACAATACAAACTTGTAAGTAATACTTAGAGTTAGTTAATGGACAAGTTTCTACATCGGTCCTCGGTGATTATTCGGTATGTGCACACCTTACAGAATTTTGACTTTTCCAAAATGCATCTACTTCGGTATGTGCACACTTACAAAATAAGGGCTTACTGTAAAATGCATCTACTTCGGTATGTGCACACCTTACAAAGTAAGAGTTTCTGCAAAATGCATCTACTTCGGTATGTGCACACCTTACAAAATAAACATTGCCGACTATGGTACGTGAACTATATATTTAAAAATTCACTTTGTATTTCGGTGACAAAAAGTTAGTTTTTAGTTTGCAACACATGCTATGGATAATCTTGTAACTGTAATTATATATGTTTATGACACAAACTTGAATGATTCGATCAGTTTTAATACTGAACACAATTCCATGATTTCTACAAAAATAATTTGTTTGTTCTGAATATCTTCTGAGTTTATTTCTAGCAAGCAGACATCGGCCCTGGAAAAACGGTTTTTCCGTATCTTCCGCACCCTTTAGGGAAATTAATATATACTAAAATAAGTTGAAAATTCTAACGAATTTAAGCTGGTAAATTATAATCACGAGAATCTAGACTGTTTAAAGAATTTTAATTTTCACCACAATTTTTTTAAAGTTTTTAACTTATTGAAAAACTCGCTAGTAGTGTGCGGAAGATACTGAGAAAACAGTCTTTTTTCTGTGCTATTTTCTGTATGCTAGACGGAGACAACAGTCTTTTTTCAGTGCCAATTTCTGTACGTATGCTAGAAATAAATTCAGAACAATTTCTGCTTTATTTTTGGAGAAATCATGAATTTTATTCAGTATAAAAACTGATCGAATGATTTAAGTTTGCGTCATAAACCTAATTATATATAGTTACAAGATTATCCATAGTATCCCTTATCCAAGTGTTGCAAACATTTGTCACCGAAAAATGTGATTTGTTAAATATATAGTTCGTGTACCATAGTCGGCAATGTTTATTTTGTAAGGTGTGCACATACCGAAGTAGATGCATTTTGCAGAAACTCTTATTTTGTAAGGTGTGCACATACCGAAGTAGATGCATTTTACAGTAAGCCTTTATTTTGTAAGTGTGCACATACCGAAGTAGATGCATTTTGGAAAAGTCAAAAATCTGTAAGGTGTGCACATACCGAATAATCACCCGGTCCTCTTCTGTAGAGTCTGTTGCACTAATAGAGAAGGAGGAGTTTAAACGAGTTGATGCTAATTTAGGTCATCTTTTGTCTAATATCTTGCCGACTAGCGGTTTTCATCAAAACAAGAAAGGATTAACTCCATTTCTGTTACAGATATCTGTTTACAAGGGAGGCTGTCTTGACAGGGATTTGTTTGCACAGCCTACCCCTGATTGATTGCCTTGTTTTTCACATTTTCGTACCTCGAAATTTGCAATTAGTGCAAAGGCTATTGTTAAGGTTTCACTTAACTGCATATTTTCGAGCCCAAATTTTAGCGGCCAGCAATTGTATTGTGTCCACACCGGAGCCCATCCTACGTTTCATACACTTCTTAGTAGTTTTTCTTTACCTTATGCACCTATTTCGAATGATATTCAGAACCAAAGCGGTGGTATTAATTGCAGACCCCACATTTTTTCATTATTGATTCGGCCGTAAATAAATTTTCAGGAGTTGCTATAGTAAGCCATTGCATTGCATTTTGGTCGTTTTATTGTTTAATTCGCTATTATATTAGCAAAATTAATTACAGCACTTTCCTATATGTAAGTCAAAAACTTCCTTTCAAAAAGTTAATCTCCCCCCCCCATAAATTACTGGGATCTTTTGCGCTTTTCCCCCCCCCCCAGCCCTAACTTTTGATTTTTTCTTTTCAGGATAACCCCCCCCCCCCAGGCCCAGATTTCGCAAAACTTGACCAAATGAGCTAAAATTTGGTATGGGTATGTTTTCGACTACGCTGAGTTCAAATATCGCAAAATTTTTCGATTCGATCCCTATATGCAACTTTTCATCAAAATCAAAGACAACAAATTTTTCGGTTCCCCTTGGTTCCCCTTTGCTGATTGAAAAAATGAATTTCGCGAAATCGAAAAATTTTTTTGCTATATTTGATCTCAGCTCTCAGCGTTGTCGAAAACAAACCCATACCAAATTTTAGCTCATTTGGTCAAGTTTTGCGAAATCTGGGCCTGGGGGGGGGTTATCCTGAAAAGATCCGAAATTTGGTGTGGGTGCATACTGGAGGCTGGTGAATTCAAAAATTTTAAAATTTTTAAAATTTTTAAAAAATTTTAAATTTTTGTTTGGTACGGGGGGGACCAAGGGGAACCAAAAAATTTTTTGAAAAAATTTTGCTGAAAACATGCATACAGGGGTTTTCTGGGGCGCTGAGCACGAATCTGAAATCCGTTTTTCGATTCAGCTTTTCGTTAGCCCAGTATAAGCTTACATCTTAAGCTTACAACTTGGGCTTATACTGAGCTAACGAAACGCTGAATCGAAAAACGGATTTCAGATTCGTGCTCAGCGCCCCAAATAACCCCTGTATGCATGTTTTCAGCAAAATTTTTTCAAAATTTTTTTGCCCACTTGGTCTACCAAACAAAAATTTAAAATTTTTTTTAAAAATTTTTAAAATTTTAAAATTTTTTAATTTTTGAATTCACCAGCCGCCAGTATGCACCCACACCAAATTTCAAAGTTATTGGTCAAAAAAATAAAAAGTTAGGGCTGGGGGGGAAAAGCGCAAAAGATCCAATTACTGTATTAGATTT
>JASAND010031079.1:0-12240 GCA_030248195.1 Trissonchulus latispiculum
GAGTTGACCAGAAAAATGGAGTTTTCCACCTCAGTCTGAGAGTTTGCGGCCAGATGTCGAGTCACCATTTTTATTCGACGTATAGGATACTTGGCTGCATGGTTACTGCGTAGAACATTTTCTATAGCCAAACTTAGGGATTCTTGTGGTTTGATCTTCCAGACGTACCATCTTAGGTCTTCCACCTTGATTTTATATTCTGTACCGTCACTCATTAAAACAAATTTGTCGTCATTTCTATGAAGTTCAATCGACATTTCGGTATCGTTTAACATGTATTTGTCCTGCTTAAATAAGTCGCAGTGCAACGGGGCGAGCAGGTCAACTTCCTTGTTTTTGATAAATGGCTTTCCTCTCCATTTCATTGCATCAGAAGTCAAGTCATCAAATTTCAGCGGATTATCTTTATAAAACATAGCTGTTTGCTGATGATTAGATTTAGCGTCCCGGCCATAATTTAGCAAAACTTCCAGGTATGCCTTATACGGGTACAGAGGTCCAGTGTTTTCAATTTCTTTGTCACTTAGCTTCATAACTACTCGTTCAAATAAGGTTGAGCCTATTAAATTTAAGTGAGGGCGACATCGACCTTATCAAGATTGCTGTGAGTTTTTTTATCAGCTTTTGTTGGATATGCGTGGTAAATCATTACCATCTTTTATCACAATTTTTGTACTTGCACATACAGGAGGTAGTTCTTGTTTAAATCCAACATAAACGAATCTTTTGGTATATGTATCCTGTACGGACCATTGTCTGTTATAGGATTTTGTGGATAATATTCTGTCCAATAGCCCTTTTCGACAGCAACTTGACTAGGTGGAAGAGAAAATAGGTCAAAGTTCGCTCTTAAACCCAGGATAAGATTGTGCATCCACTTGCTTAGCCATGGCTGAATACGTCAGTGTTAAGTTTTCGACGTTTTTTAATCCTTTTTATGTTTTTCGTTTTTATTCTGCTACCTAGACCTTCACCTTCTTGCTGCAAATCGTCACCAAATTTGCTCAGAGTGCGTCCTACTGCCTGTCTACTGCGCTTTTTAAGTGATGTTTTTATATCTTCTCCCTTATTGAGATAATCTTTAGCCACATCACTGGCTGTTCTAAGGGCTTTCCTTTCCCACATGAATGCCAACTTTTCTGACAGCTGGCCAAATTGCTCGAAACAGTCCTTTAAAAAACTACCGATTCCTTCCTCTCTTTTGAAGGAGTGTCCTGCATACGTAGGTAGAGCACCACCTGTTTGCAGTAACACGTCTTCCCACGTTTTGACTTGCTCAGCACAGTAGACTGTTCTCGATAGTCCCACCTTCCTAAAGTGCAACTTTGCATAAGTTTTATCGTAAGCAAAATCAACTGGCTGTCCTGAGTCATTATTATATATATATTAATTTCTACTGATTCAAATTCCCTTTAAGTACCGGAACATAGTGAGGATTGAGATACTCTTTATCAACGAATTCTCCGTGTATGCCTGTAGTTTGACAATCCGGAGCAGAGGAGCGATGGTGTTTCCGACTATTTATCCTATTGGCTAGGCTGGCTGACACACATATACGTAATTTACACATAAGCACACAAAACTCAAGCAAGAAACTTTCACATAAATTTCACATGATAATTTCAAACAAATTTCACAACATATTTTCTAAATAAATTGCACACATTCTTAAAAATAATATCTCTAACATAATTTCGACCTAAAATAAATTCAATCACACATACCTAATATTTTAAGAGGACTGACGTCACGCCGCCTCATTACACTAAGCTTTCAATCTTCCAAGTTCAACATTCAAACCACCACACCACCAGAACTTAGAACTTGAACTCCCACAATCAGGTTTATCCATCTTTTCTGTGCTACTTCCTTTGCATCCAACTATATAACACCGTCTAAAGACACACAGCAACATCCTAGTACCGTACCATAAAAATTGCATCCTAAAATCACAATTTCAGTCCCTATCAATACAGGTTTCTGTAATTTTTAGATCTGGGAATTTTATCAGCATCATGAAATGGAACTGTGGCTAGTTTACTACAGTGGCTGGCTGGCCGTCTTTATGCTATTTCACGCCTCCCTCGCCACAACAGCCACAGTTTTTGCCTGGAAACGGTCCCGACTTCCCGACTACGCGGCTGACGGTGGATACCGCCCCCCGCCCAGGGAAAAAGCTGTCATTATCGGTCAGTGGATTTTATCCACCCACCTATCGGCCACATTTATCATTTCCACGTTTGCCTTCTGGGTAGTTCATGCCAAAACGAACTACGAGGAAATGCATCTCTCCTCTGCCATAGGAGTTCATGGGGTGGGTCTGTTCTATGGTGTCTCTGAGATTCTGTTCACTTCCGTTCCCTGGCGACTCCACCATGTCTGGATCCCCCTCCTGGGTCAGGGTCTCTATGCTCTGTTCATTACAGTCTACTGTGTCGCAGGTACACCATTAGTAAACAGCTTGGCTTTGTACATACGTTAGACTTGTAGTGTTCAGTGTTTCGTGGAACTGGTTAACAAAGAAGAGTAAGCTAGAGATGAGGATTTTGGCTCGGCTCGGCTCGCGAGCCGAGCCGAGCCGGCAACAATGTCTCCCGAGCCGAGCCGAGCTGAGCCGGAGAATTGAAACTCCGAGCCGAGCTGAGCCGGAGAATTGAAACTCCGAGCCGAGCTGAGCCGAGCCGACAAAAACCAAAAATCGGAATTCAGCCAGATTTCCTTGTCATATTTCAGAACTTCTTCAAACAAAATGACCATCAGTGAAGACTGTTTTTAGTTTTTAATTTTGCATCCTAAATTTAAATTTTCTTTAGCTTTTTTAATACCTTCCAAGCGAATTTCAAGCTTGGCGAACCGAGCCGAGCCGACCCACTTTCAAAATCTTCTCGAGCCGAGCCGAGTCGGGTATGACCGCGAGCCGAGCCGAGCCGAGCCAACCTCATTTTCTCGCGAGCCGAGCCGAGCCGATCCGGAAAAGTCCGGCTCGTTCACATCTCTAGGGTAAGCTACTAGAGGGCTTCTCAGCTTTGCATACCAACAGTGCTCCGATTATAATACGCGAACGTTCCCCCGTTTCGTGGGAAGAGGGACGGCTTCCTTGCAATATGAATGGCTGTTGATTACCCTGTATACTAGTGTTGTGCACCGGCCCTGTCTAGACCGACCGGCCGGCCGGGGACCGGCCGTGTCCGGCCCAGGTCTAGAGTGGATTGGCCGGCCGGTGACAGTTTCTGCGGTTTATCGCCTTAAACTTTCTGCCAATTAAACATAACATTAAATTAAACTAAACATTAACTAAACATTAACTAAACTAAACTAAACTAGACTAAACTAAACTAAGCTAAACTAAACTAAACTAAACACTAACTAAACATTAAACTAAATTAAACATTAAACATAAACATTAAGCATTTGAGCATTAAACATTTAAACAATCTGCCTTGAAGACTGTCAAATATCTTATATTCTTACTTGTTTTTTTGATAGCCGGCGAAAAGTGGCACCCGACCGGTGACTGTCGGTACACCGGTCGGCCCGGTCAGTAAAGGCCGGTGAACCCCGGTCGGCATCACGAGCTGGGCGGGCCACGAAAAATTGGACCGGTGAACAACGCTACAGTATACTGGTCTGAGCACCGCTATCAATGCAAAGAAAAGATCCCCTTTATTGGCGTTTTGTCTTGATACTGCATTGCAATTATGCAGTCATGTTTTAACTTACTTACTCAAACCAAACCTAACAAACCTAACACACACACTACACACACGCACACCCACACACACACACGCCCACACACACACACGCGCACGCGCGCGCAAACACACACACACACGCAAACACACACACACAAACACACACACACACACACACACACACACACACACACACACACACACACACACACACACACACACACACACACACACACAAACACACGCAAACACACTCCGCACGCACCAGAACTATTATTATTTATACCATTAAACCATATATATTTTTTAGTGTTACTCATACTTATGTTGTTGTGTCGACCATTTTTCATGTTCGCAGGTACTGGATTTGCTGAGGAGAGGACCCATACAGTCTACAAAGGCGTGGACTTTGCCCATGCGGCGACCGCAATCTCGATTGTGGTCTCTTTCACAGGCGGTCACTGTCTCAGTCACTGTATTGTCTACTTCATGTACAGAATCAGGGTCCTGGTCTATCTCAGTTTCTGCCAGCGGAGGGCCGCAAATGCCAAGACTGGTCAGGAAGGGGACGAGTTAACGGACGCGCTCACCATGACTGAGATCAGAAGACTAAGGCTTCAGGCTCAGGCCAGGGCGGCCAAACAAAGGACAGCAGTAGCCTAATCTCATGTAACATGAGTTGTGTGTGTATGTGTGTATGTGTTGTACATGTATGTATTTTTGTCGTAGTATTAAATGAAGTGACATGTCTTACCTTTCTCAGGTTATATGCGAGTATCGACTATCAAACACGGCAGGAAAAACAGCTTAGAAGATTTCAATGTGAGCTTTAATCCTTGTGAGAATAACAAGGTCAGCTCTTTTTCGGAGTTTTTGTAGTATTACTAATGTTTATTGCCAGCCAACCGAACATGGGAGGGTAGAAACAAGTAATACAAAATACATATACACGTCAATTTAAAACTAAAAATACCGTTCCACACATAATTGTATTACGAAACGAATGTCAGTTTTCGATGACAGAGCAAAGTTTTTTGCTGAGAAATTTCATCGTGACACCGACATGGCTAGTTACGTCTTGTCTCCTCACACACAGTTAAGCTTTCTATCTGATTCCAAGGGTCTATGTTATCAACTTAATCAAAACTCAATCTACTCATTCCAAATTCCTGAATTAAACTAATGTGATGAACATAGTCAAGTTAGATCAGGTTGTCGGATTAATCCGGGCTTAGCAGTCATATTTCCTAGTCGTAGTCGTAGACACAACGCAGGATAGAAAGCCAAACAGACAGCCAGACGACATGGCAGTATACGTGAATTAGGAATTCAGAAATTTTGAAGTGAACTATGGACTGAAAAAACTTAAATTGATTAGCGGATTTAAATATACAGTTATAGGAGAAGTGTGTCATAAATTTAGCATATAACAAAATCATTTTGGTTCAGCAGAATTATTAAAATAAAAACAAACACCAACGTGAACACTGCTCCTATAATTAACGTTCTGATATTCATTATTTTATAATTTTGATTAATAAAAATATAAAAGTTTATAATTTTATAATTTCGGAGAGGGACTTCAGAATCTAAATCTGAAATCAAATCGCATACTCAGTCCCTTGTTGATGCTGATTCCAAATAAACAACATTTTTAAATTTCAAGGATGTACTGTTTCCATGATTTGAAATGTGGTTTCTGTTTATTTACAAAAAATATGTAGCTAAAATGCTCTTCGAATTGTGAAAAAGGCAACTCTGAAATTGCCCAGCCATCGAACATTTAACAATTTTAACATTAAAATCCGCACACTGTAGTGAACTTTGATCCACCATATGTCTGCAGGATTTAGATGAGTCAATTTAGCGAAAATTTCAAGAAAGAATGCCAAGAAACAGACTCGGCTCAGATTTAAAATTGAAATCAGGATCTGGAGGCGTGTCCACGGAGAGCAGACGATCTTCAACCGTCAAATCTTGGACGGCCAAAGAGTATCTGTTACCCGTTGTACCGACTGACACCTACGAAAAGCTACAGCGGGAAGGGCAGTGCTTTTTTGACTACCACTGTGCTGATCATTTCTCCCAGAGTCAATGGACAGATAATCGATTAGTATTCCTGATCTATCGATTTATTGGTCTGATAGCTGCTGCTGTCGTGACTTCTACTAATGTAGGTTTAGATATCATATAGGATTAGATTTTCATGAATTCATGACTGCAAATTGAATGCTAGTCGCAAAACGACCTTTTTTTAGTTTAAACCAATTTCTTTTGATTCGGCCTTCTAACGCTTTTGGAAACATAAAACTTCTAACTACGATTTTGCTTGAAAATTGTATGGTTTTAGGAGTTTTAGGACATTCGGAAATCCATTTTTCTATGGCGCTTTTTCTTAGATCGGTGCAAGCTTATACACGTTAAGCTAACAATTTTAGCTTATACAATGCTGACTATAAAAACCAATTTCAGATTCATCTTCAGATTCATTTTGAAATTCCAGTAAGAAACTTTTCAGCAAAATAATAGGTATAAAATTTAGTTCCCTTAGGAGTTCGACGAAATTTGAGAAAAAAATCGAATTTAGCTGTGTTGAGTTCAAAAAAATTGAACACCGACAAGGGAAATGAGGGGGTCAAAAGAAACAAACCCATTTGCTTAGACTCCTTCAAATATATTTGTCAACCTTTCAGATTTGGGAGTTCAATCTTCACGGAAAGATAAAGGTGTGGCCAGTCTACTACAGTGGCTGGATGTCCACCTTTATGCTAAGTCATGCGACATGCGCTACCCTATCCACGCTCATGAGACGAAAACGATCTCAAAGTCCACAAAAGGCGCTCAGTTCCCTCAAACTGTATCACAAATCTGTCATTATCACTCAATGGATCCTATCCACCCATTTCTGTGCCACAGTCTTGATTTCACTGTTTGCTTTCTGGACCGTACACTCCAGGACAAACTACAAAGATGCCTACTTATCCTCAGCCATCGGTGTTCACGGCTTCGGACTTGTGTATGCCCTTTCAGAGATCCTGTTTACCTCCGTTCCCTGGCGGCTCCATCATGTCTGGATCCCGGCGATTGGCCAGGGTGTCTATGCTTTCTTTCTTACTGCTTACAATGCACTACGTAAGTGGCAAAATCAGAGTGAGGAATCAAAATTGTAGTCTTTCTAAAATTGTTATCATCATTTATTCATCCTGTATTTAACGTCTGTATGTATATATATATATATATATATATATATATATATATATATATATATATATATATATATATATATATATATATATATATATATATATATATATATATATATAGGAACCTTTAGAACTCTATAGGAACCTTATAGAAATCTTTAGAACAACTTTTTCCACCTCTATTTTATCACTAAGATTTATATACATGAACTGGGAAAAGCCTATTACTACAACCAAGAGTACATAATATAAGAGTAAGAAACTCTTACAGTAGCATGTACAAATCATGCTAGGTATGCTCGGTGCGTTAAGTCGAGACCCCCCCCGAAAGTCTCGGGGGGGGGGGTCCCGCTTTGCACTAATTACACGCTTTAATATAAGCGTGTGTCTGCTCGCTGATTCGCCTATGGCTTACTGTAGGTAATTTGTTGTTATTGTTGTTGTTATAATTGTTGCATAATACAAAAATTCGAAGGAATGTAATCTGCAACAATTTTTATATCGTTGAAAAAAGCAGAAAAAATGCTACAAAGTTGTCGAATTAGTTTTTAATTGCATTTAACCTAATTAAAGTTATAATTAATTAATTAAAATTACTAATAAATTACTTACAGTAAGCCTTAGGCTAATGGGCGAATCAGCGAGCAGACACACGCTTATATGAATGTGTGCAATTGGTGCTATGTGGGACCCCCTTCGAGACGTTCGGGGGGGGGGTCCCGACTTAACGCACCGAGCATACCTAGCATGATTTGTACATGCTACTGTAAGAGTTTCTTACTCTTATATTATGTACTCTTGCTACAACTTTATATTCTCAAATACTTTGTTCCATATAACTGCATATTTTTTATAAATTCAGTCGTTGTTAGCGCCAATCAAAAATCGTCCTATACCTTAATGGGATCTTCTAAGTCATCATTAGCATTATCTTCAAAAAACTCATTATCAGGATCATTGTTTGGAATTTAAATTCTTGATTACCCAGGCCACCCGTGACAGAAAATCGGGAGATTACTCGGATTTGTTCTGTTTGGAAACAGATTTTATTTCTTCTCTCTCTTTGGCCTTTCTGTATATACTAACTAGTGCCAGTTGACAATAGCTACATGATGCTGAATTGCAACTATGTGTCACGAAAGCTTGCTCATAAAACTTGACCAAAAAGCATTGTTAACCATTACGTAATCTTGAGGTAAATCCGAGACAGGTGTTCCCTTTACAGTATCAGCACTACGGGCTAACGTTGAAGTAGATGTTCCCCCTGTTCCATCAGCATTACCGAATAATCATTTTCCGACCTGATCCTCTCCTGCGTAGGGTTCGCAACTTAGAGCCCCTGAGGCACATCAATAATAAATAGTGGTTACTTTCTTGAAAATTTTCCTGCTGCCTGTTTCCATTCCCTCAAAATAATGGGCTTGATAATTTCGTTCATAGTCGTGATTACAACTGGCAGGACAACACCAACCTCTGAGTAATGACCTTTGTAACGGCTATTCTCCAGAAAATTATAGCGTCCTCCTAAATTGTGATATTCATAAGAGATATCTAGACTGATGTCGAACATGTATGTTGAAGTTGATTATGTTTTCTGTGTCACTTGAAAACCAACACTTTCTTGTCGACGTATTAAGTCAGTCGCTGCATGATTTCTCTGATGGACACAATTATGGTCATAGTAGCTGCCTCCGTCCTGACGACCATACGTGTGCTTGGGGGGGGGGGTTTGAGCTCCCCCTCCAGAGGGGTCCCTCACCCCCCCAGAATCCGGATTTTTCCGGTAAAAAACCGGAAAAATCCGGTTTTTCGGCGGCCTTCGGCCGCCCTTCACCCCCCCCCCCCCAGAACATCCCCTCCTGCACATGTCTGCTGACGACCGTATCGACTTTCTAACTGAACACCCACTAGTCACTTTGGTTTGCTTCCTCAGAACATAATTCCTGACCACCGTCGCTTATTTCTTGGTACCCATAGCACTCATTTTCATGCTCATCTTCCTTTTTATATCAGGCTGATTTGGTGGTGAATTACTGAAAACATAGTAATGTAACAGTAGCGACAAGCAAATATTCATTCTAAAACATGAAATACATAAAACTGTATATATATTTTTATTTTAAATGACGTTTGTAAATATTTTAAATAGTTTAGTAGTAGTAAGGAAAATAAGAGTTGAACTGCAGCCCACAATGTGGGCATGTGTGGGCAGTTTCTATTATGAATAATCTTAGCAACTTTAGGTTACTTATTCGATTTGTGGGCAACTGTGATTCGAGTAGAGAGCTATAACAACTTAATTTAACCTAACTGTGGGCAAGTGTGAGTAATTACTAATATGAACAACCTTAATAACTTTACACTGTGGGCAACTGTTATTCGAGTAGAGAGCTATAACAACTTAATTTAACCTAACTGTGGGCAAGCGTGAGTAATTACTAATATGAACAACCTTAATAACTTTACACTGTGGGCAACTGTGATTCGAGTAGAGAGCTATAACAACTTAATTTAACCTAACTGTGGGCAAGCGTGAGTAATTACTAATATGAACAACCTTAATAACTTTACACTGTGGGCAACTGTTATTCGAGTAGAGAGCTATAATAGCTTAATTTAACCCTAACTGTGGGCAACTGCGAGTAGGTTAACGTTGGTGAAATTTATATATTACAAGTAAAAGTGAGTTCTGACACATGTGGAGCCATTGCGAAATGTGGATCAATACGACAAACTTTATTAATTATTTTGATGTTTCTTAGTGTAGACCTACTATAGAAGTTTGCATTTTAACCTTACTGTATATTAAGATTAGTATCATATAATAGCCTATAATTTTATTGTTATTTTCTAAACTACAGCAAATAGCAAACAGGTAAATTAATTTGCGATTATATGTTATTTAACAGCACATCATCCATGAGAGTTTCAAGACTAGCTTTAGATTCGTCATCTTCATTGGTGTGGTCTGGTGGAGCGAATTCCTCTTTAGAATTCCTAGAGGACTGCCAACCCATTGCTGTAGCTTTAGATTCATCACCGCACCTCCCAGTTGATCCAAAGCCGCCATTCCCAAACTGTAAAGCCTGTCACCAATAAACTGTAGATCTCTACCACTTTCGAATACACCACCTTCTCACAAATAAGCTGGGCTATTCTATCACCAATGCTTATTTTGAAGTCTTCATAGCTTAAGTTAACCAGTACCACTCCTACATTACCGGTATAATCCCTATCAATTACTCCCGCCATTACATCAATGCAAATTTGAGGGCCAGACCAGATCTAGGAGCAATCCGACCATAACAACCCTGAGGCAGTCGCAGTGCTATATCAGTTTCTATCAGGAGTCTACCCATGTTCTTTGGAACTACACATTCACGTGCACTGTACAAATCATAGCCAACACTGCCATAGGTACCCCTGGTAGGAATTCGTGCTAGACTAGACAAACGAAATACCTCTAATTGATTCATTCTAAAACAGAAATTTTAAATTAAGTGATTTTATTCCAATAGTAACACTATTTAAACCAAAACTTCTGTATTATCTTTATTTACACAAAATTACAACATACTGTTATCATACAGAGACAGATTATATTTTACAATGACCATAAGCATAGGATGTAATACCATCATCTAAAATGTAACGTTTATCATCAAAAGCAGATAAGCTAATTTTGTTTGAAGTCAGGATGAATAATTGATGCTTATCACTTCTGATCATATCCATTACATCTCGACGATGCTTCCTTTTGAACAAACACTCTACATAATTATCATGACACAATACACCTTTGGCACGTTTCTTATCAACACCATTACATACAAAACTATACATCTTAACACGCAGACCACAAAATTCAGATATAGGACTACCAGAAGTTTCATCCTTCATTTTACCAATCACCTTTTTATTTTTGGAAGAATACAGAGGATGATCCTTCGGATAGTCGCTAAAGTCAAACAAATCACAATCTAAAGCCATATCATTATAAACATTGTCACATTCAATGTAGTAACAAAGACTATCAGTATCAGTAAAAAGCAACTTCACAGCAGAACCATATTTACAAACCATATAATTATAATGGAAATCATATATGAGTAGTTTAGACAAGTCAAGCACGCTAAACCCAACATAGATGGGTTTATTGAGCTTCACCGTTGCCCGACTCATACAAACTGCCACCAAATCCTCATTAAAAGCGGTTGCCCGCTCAAAACGAGGATGGCAACGAGTTTGCGGAATCGAGACTGCTCATGCACGAGCTCCACATTAACATAACGACGAACATTTTCCATAGTTTTTCCAAAGACAGAATTATTTAACAATTTAAACAAATTTTTCTCAAAATCAGTACTAGCTGCTTTACGCATCTCAGTATTAAAACTGATATATGGAAGCATCCAGGCTTTTTGTTGATTTGCCAGGAGATTCACTCCCGTTAACGCGCAAGTCCCATTAACGCGCAATTTGTCATATGGAATATTATTTAAAGTTTTGCAATTTCGGCAACAGTAAAGACTTTAACAGAAAATCTTTAAAAACAACTATAAATATATAAATGAATATAAAAATTGTACCGTCAATTTAAATGTAATGTAAGTGGAATTGTAAAACCAAGCTACTACTGTACAACCAACAAGCGTTATGAATATAAACTTCATACAACGCCAAGCTTATATATGAACTACGACAACTTGTGCAGTGACGATTCATTATATATTTAGGTAATGATCTCAATTTAACATCACTACTGATTTAATTTTTCAATAATTTTTGAATGAAGTTTTTTTAATAAAGTTTTCAAAGTTTATTTTCAACAATTCAAATTTCAACAAATTCAAGTAAAAGCATTTCATTTCTATAAAATAGTTGTATTGTGTGCGTGGTAAAGGCAAGAGTACATAATATATTATGTACTCTTGGTAAAGGTATATATATATACGTGCGCGCTAACGGGCCTTTCGTTAAAATGAAAGGTCAATGCGCGCTAACGGGACGTGCGCGTTAACGGGACTACAATTAAAGATTTTCAGATTTTGTGCGCGCTAACGGGACAACACCTGCCAGGACACGATGCACACTCTCTAATTTCAGGCCCAATGATAAATACAGTTTTAAATTAGGAAAATGAAGTATATATTTTTGTTTATTTGAAAGATTAGGCACCAGCTTGTGCACCACAGCAGTTTTAACACCAAGATGCGATTGCATACGTTTACAATACGGTGACAACATTTCATCAGCAATTACACGTTTTTCTGATGCCAACGGATAACTGCTATGCAGTTTGTGAAGTTCTTTAGGATACTCCAAATCAACCTCTAAAATATACC
>JASAND010031080.1:0-16696 GCA_030248195.1 Trissonchulus latispiculum
AATTGATGGTTGCTGTTTGTACAGTCTTTAGTCTGCTAGCTCCTTTGATCAGTTAGATCTGATCCATCAGTTCAGTCTTGTTAAGTTGTCATCTGGGAAGCGGTTGCCCTATTTGTATTTGTATTTCTTTTGTATCCCCGTCTGCCTTATTTTCTATGCTGGTAAAGAATTGTAACCTATTCCTCGCGATCGTAGTCTGGTAAGGTATTAGTTGTTAGTTAGGTAGGTAGAACTTAGGTAAATTATCAGAATAGGCCCGGTCTAGGAACCTGTAGTCGCTCCGCCTCTAGATTTCTACCCAGGTCCAGGCAGCTGAGGTAGGAATTTCACATAAGTATAAGCTTTAAAATGATGTATAAAGCTCTTTCCAACTCACAAAATTGCGAAACTTATGGCGTTTCAAAAAATACCCACAAAAGCACTGCACAAAACGATACCAGCACCTTAAGGTGGTGATTCCTTTTGGGCACATATTGTTGTTTGGCGGCGCAAATCAAGATGAAATTTGATGAAACTTTCCGAAATAAGTTCTTTTAGCGTTCTAACACCCTCCGCGCAATCCCGATTCAAAAATTCGAGATTTCCTGTCAGAGTGGTTTTTCGCAATTTCTGAACGTTTGGCAGCGGCTATACAGTTCTGACTATATTCATTCGAAACATCTCATCGAGCTTCACATTTTTGCTTTTTAAAGCAAGTTTCTAGCTTTTCTCTATCGTGAGATATAGCCGATTTTCTTGTTTTGGCGTCAAAAACTTGTCATTTTTGCAGAAATCAAATAATCCAACATTTCTTGAACTACGCAAGCCGTAAAATCAAACTAAGGCCGTCGATCTGAAGGTCTCACAGGGACAAATTATCCGACACATGATCGTCTTCCAACGGCTATCCTGTAGGCTGCTATCATAAAAAATTAGTTTTTGCAAAAACACGACCAATTTGTTTCCAAAGATTGTGGAGCATTCATCATGCAAGTTGGGGGGGGGGGGCTGCTACTGAACAAATGTGTTCTACACGAATATACCCAGGGACGATTTTTTAGTTGCCCCGATTGCTGCTTTCTAGCTAAATTAATCGCTTGACAAATTTGGAAAAAGTAGGCAAAATACAGGTTACGGACACATTTCAGCTTATTTCTCTGTAACGAAGAGCGACTTCACAATAAATAAAAAATCGTCCCCAGCTATTTGATGGAGGTATCGAATGATATAACCGATGTCTCGCGAAAAAATTTACTTGAGTTTGCAAAAATTCTGGAAAATTATACTTGTTCTAAAATGTGTTAAAAATATTTTAGAAAAGCAAAATTAGTTTCGTGGCATGTATTAAATAGAGAAAATGTCAAGCTACATTTTGATATAAAAATGGCTTCTTAACTCCAAGTAATGAATGAGTAATAATGGTGCAAACTTTATGTGACCAAAGGGAATCACCACCTTAAAAGAGCGGACCAGTCATCTCGGCACGACTCATATATACTTTCAGCGATTTCAAACCCGATAAAACTTAAATGTTTGCGTGACTACATACTGTAAGATTTCCAGTCTTCTTATCCGACACAGTTCCTGAGTCTACAAGGTTTAGAGACGTTTGCTTAATAAACCTAGAATTGTATTAATTTAGTTGAACCTAGTTGAATGAGTTTTCACAAATATTTATTTAGTTTTTAATATTAATCTGTTGCCTGATTGTAGACAGAAGTATTCTTGTTTATGATTAAAAATAGGTCACTACGAACTAAAGCCAATATAGGCACAAGTAACAGCGTCAAAGGAACCAGGAACGGGAACAAGAATAGGAACAAAACTGCCTTTAAAAAGGAGCGGAAACCTAATTTTAGGAATAGGAGCAAAAACTGGGTCCTAACTGGGTTAAAAAACTGGATTTTTAATTTATTTGTTTTAATTTTCAAAAAATCTGATGCACTATTTGCTTGCAACGCATTTTTACGATTATTTCAATGTATATTTCGCACTAAAAAAGTTAACGATAAAACCGACATACCTAAAAATGAAAATTGCCGTTATAATTTAGTTTTCCATAAAAGCGGGGCGAAAAAAATTTGCGGGTACCTTGCGGGTATCACTTGTCTGCGGGCCGCGGGCCGCGGGGCAGGGCCGGGCGGGTACCCTTCTGCGGGCCGCGGGCCGGGGCGGGTAGCAAAAATCCGGCCCGCGACCAACTCTGAGTCACGGTATGACTTGTGGCGCTCAAGTATTAATCAGTAAAAAATTAATATTAAATGAATTCGCGCATCTACTGAAAGATGACGACACTTTCTTGAAAGCGGAACCATTAAATTAAATGAAGAAAGTTTTACTGAAATTTGCAGCACGAAATGTTGGTATGAATTCAAAACTTTTTCAATGTTTTGAATTTATTTACGTTGATTTCTACAATCTTCATTCGAGTGTCTAAATGAGGTATTTCTTTACTTAAATTTCCTTTTCTTGCATTATGTCTTTATTTCTTATTTGCTTATTTCATTACAGGACACATTAACTTTCGAAAGGTCTTCAGTTCGCTATATAATTCTTGAATTATTGTTCTTTTTGCCTACTGTAGTTCTTAGGTTTCAAATTCCTGCTCTTTTTTCTCTTCTATCCCTACAAATACTTTGCTCAACTTGTGAGCTCTGACGTCATTTCAGCGTGCTTGACTGCCATTTACTTGTGGCTTGTGACTTGTGACCACAAGTTGCCTGCAAAGTTTGATGAAACCCAATTTTGGATAACTTGTGGCCACAAGTCACAAGTTTACAAGTTGTGGCTTGTGAACTTGTGACTAATGATGAAATCGGTCCCAGAACACAGACTCCTGTTACCTTCCCACGGCAGTGGTACCCATTTACCGACCAGTTAAGGATAGACAGCTGGATTGGCTGGAGCCCACGGCAAACCGATATGTGCTTAGTCCCTTGCTCAAGGGGATTTGCGAAAGCCTTGTGGCAGCGGGGGTTCGAACCTAGAACCGTAATATCTTTAGTCGAACACCTTTATGAACCCTGGATACGTGACAGCTGAAAATTAACTCTACAACCTCTATCTATCTATGTGTACTATCTTGGCGGCCCGAAGAGGTTGATAAGGGCTCCGCCTGCCTAATAACAGTCAAAATAACACCTAATTTTAATAAGAGAAAAAAGCACAAACATGACCATATAAAACAACACCACATCTGGCAGTTCACATAAGTATATAATTAAAACTAAAAGATAAAATGCTGGTAAGTGTATACGCACAGAAAAATACACATAATTCACGTAATTCGCAAGAAATTTGTTGAAAGCCCGAAATTTATTGTTGTCAATACCGTGCGCAAAAAGGATTTATAATCTAACTATAGTACGACCAAAAAATGTGTGTACAAACTTTGAACGTTTATAGCAGATTAGACAATGGAGCAAACCCCAACAATGTATATATTTTTCGAATCGTCAGGAACTCGAAATTTCGAAAATCCGGAATTCCAGGTTTCATTCACGGAAAATCTAAAATTTATAAGTTATCGCCCAGTTTTTATCGCAATCAAAATTTTGTTTTCAAGATAGAATAGAGCTGCTCCCGTTGCATATTTTTGCTCTTACAAGTTTTTCACGAAAATGCACCCAATTTCCGGAATTCCGGGTTTTCAAAATTTCCGAATTTTAAAAATTTTCTCCAATACCCACAAGATGGGTATCATTCGAAAGCTCTTACCGAGCTGAACAACTTTTGTAATAGAATGAACTCTTGAAAATGCACACAATTCCCGGAATTCGAGAAAACCGGATTTTCCAGATTTTAAAAATTTTCTCCAATACCCCACAATATGGGTATCATTCGAAAGCTCTTGATGAGCTGAACACATCTTGTAATAGAACCAATGTCTGAAACTGCACCCAATTCCCGAAATTCACGAATTCCGGATTTCACTCTAGCTTGGAAGGTATTAGCGAATTCCAAGAACTGGGCTCATTTCTGCGAGTTGGTTCTATTACAAGATTTGTTCAGCTCACCAAGAGCTTTCGACTGATATCCATATTGTAAGTATTGGAGAAAATTTTTAACATCCGGAAAATCCGGGTTTCGCGAATTTCGGGAATTGTGTGCATTTTCAAGAGTTCTTTCTATTAGAAAAGTTGTTCAGCTCGATAAGAGCTTTCGAATGATACCCATCTTGGGGGTATTGGAGAAAATTTTCAAAAACCGGAAATTTCGGAAACCCGGAATTCCGGGAATTGGGTGCATTTTCGTGAAAAACTTGTAAAAGCAAAAATATGCAGCGGGACCGGCTCTATTCGATTGTGGAAACAAATTTTTGATTGCGATAAAAATTTGGCTAAAAATTAAAAAATTTAGATTTTCCGTGAATGAAACCCGGAATTCCGCATTTTTCCGGATTTTCGAAATCTCGGGTTCCTGAGGATTCTAAAAATATATACATTGTTGGGGTTTACTCCAAAGGTTAATCTGTTATAAACGGTTGAAGTTTGTACACACATTTTTTGGTCGTACTATAGCATAATTGGGAGGAGACACGGCGCAAAAATGTTGTAGAAGAGAGTTATGAAGTCCGGGAAAACATCCAGCAGGAAGGGATCAAGGAGAGACCTGAGCCTACTCCTTTTGGGAAATTTTTTGAAATTTGCAGCAATTTTTGGCGTAAATTTAGCCTTGTTTTTTGGAGAAAAAGGAGGTCCGGACTCCCCCCCCCCCTTTTAAAACTCCTAGATTTCAAAATCATGGATTGCTTTGGGCTAATCAGAAATACAAAGCAGATTCAGACAAGTTGCGGCAGCACTTAAACGATTATCAAAAATCACAAGTAAGTATATATAGTAACCAAAAACAAAATACAGTAAAGCTGACAAAAATATCGTACTACTTGACACACACAACATAGCTTCTCAGCTTTCAATGCAGGTGCAGTTGAAAAAGTTTCAATGGACAAGACCAAAATATTACGCCCACAAATTTTACCGTGTAAGAAACACTCCTTCCAAGTTTGCTTCTGCCATTTCTTGCATTGCGAAATTAGAGTATTTGTTATAAACGAAAAACACTGAATTTCGACAACCTTAAAGCATTCAGCTACAACAGCAAACCTTTATAAGATTTAATTCCAAAAACCGGAATCCCTACCCAAAACGTTTGACTTGTCCCCCACACTCAATTTAACGTTTCTTGGCATTTTTGGAAGTGTCAATTCGAAAGGGGGGGGGAGCGCGGGATTTGTGACGTTTCTCCGTCCACCTTATCTACATTTCAGTGGTCGACCATCAAATTTCAAAGTTTCGTCCTCACAGTCAGAAATTTTCAAGGAAACTATGAATGAAAAAACCGGGGTAGTTCAGTAAGCAAAAACAGTATAGAATGCTAACAGACAACACAAGCAACCACTATAGCACTAATTCACCATTTATGTACACATAAGTGTTGCAAAAATGCTTAAAAGACGCCAACATTAAAACAACAACCGAAATATATATATCTCATAGAATCCAGTTTTGCAATTATACACAGTAGCCAAACCATAAACCTCCATTCATTCCATCCAATAACTTAGAGTTAGTACTCTTCCCAGTGAAATTAAACCTAAGAGATGCTCGGCACATGAAGGCCGAATTTCTCAGGAGTGGTACTGCTTATTGTTGTTAACCATGTGTTTATATGCGTTTGAACTAAAATGCATACAATTGCCCAATCGTAAACCTCATGTCAACACTACACGTATAAACTGCATGCACCTTCGAAATCTCGCAGTTCAAGATGAATCTGATTGGGCGATACACTAGCAGCTGCAGATAGACAGATACAAAATCCAAGTCGATTCATTTCAGTTCATTCGAGTATAAACACACGGCTAACAAACGCAAGACTCCCTCCGAAATTTTGGACCGAAATAAGCTTTCATGTACATGCAATTTTGACATGAGAAAGTGATTGTGCCGTCAGATGCATTTTAGTTCAAACGCATATAAACACATGGTTAAACAGCGATTAGCAGTAAAAAACTCCCAAGAATTCGAGAATGTGGCGAGCATCTCGCAGGCTATAATTCCACCAGGTAGCGTTCAGTGTCTCACTCTTCCTATCATAAACTCTGGGACTATACCGCTCAAACTGATGATTTTTCTCCGACAGCCGTATCATAGGAGGGTGGTGGAAGTCCTTCACTATCGCCCTTTGTTCCGGTATAATTGGACGAACTAAAATACGAATCTATACGTACAATGCATATTAGGCATGCAAAATTAGGCTACACTTAATGCATTATCAGAATTGAAATACAGAAATTTAATCATAAATTTATGTCTTGACTACAAGACAAAGGCAACCTAACAACAGGAAAAAAAGTTCTGAAAAATTCTGCAATTTATTTTAGTCGATTTAGTCGAAAAACGAGTTTTGCACACACACGACCGTGGCCGTATCACTAAACCACGTTGTCGGAAACAAAAACTTTATTTCACATTTTTGATACCCAATTTTTTCAAGAAAAAATTTTCCTTACTAACACTAATCAAAAAAGAGGGGGAGGGGAACTCAAAGCAAAACTTTCTCATTTTCCAGAATCTAGAAAAATTCCCAAAGGTTTGATTCACCCGTCCTCAGAATCATAGAATGCACATTTACCTGATCACGGAACTATTCAGGACCTAAGCGCTACACACTAACCCTGGACTGCACCAAAAACCTTAAGGATACTGTGGAAAAGCAGAAAGCTGTATCCCACTTTTGAATGGGAATCCCAGTAATTAACCTTCTGCTAATTTGTGGGCCGCGTTGTAAAAGATTCTGCTAAGCCTAGGAGCGCTACTAAGTTCAGCTTAGGTCGTGCTCACCTAGGAGCATCGAGTTTCCAAAGCTACTCCAAGGCTAGGAATGCTATCCACCAATCCTAACTGTTCTCCTAAGTTACCCGAGTTTAGCAGTCGTGCCAGCGAAACTAAGGAAAACCCTTTTCAGTCGAGTTTAGAAGGTTTCCTAACTGCCTCCTAGACAACTCCCTAGGAGGATACTTAGGAGAATCTTTTGCAAGGCACCCCTGCTGCTATTCTTAAACTTCATTGGTGCAGTCCACTGTTAGGCTCCTTGAGCACACGAATCTACCCAGCCAGTTACCTTTTCACAGCTTCTTTTGGTAATAAACCGAACCCCGCAGCAGTTTGAATCGAATCGAAGCAGTGACACAAAATTACTAGGACATTCCGCGCTTCACAGTTAGGACTCTTTGTCACGAGGATTCCAAGAACGTGGCGGTCTCAGAGTCTCTTTAGGTTCAGTTTTTACCTGACACTCGCGCACGTTTCGTCAAATCAACGCAGACCCGAAAACAACCAAACAATGTAGCAACTGCACCAGCTAAATTGGAAATGTTGTGAAAACAGTGGAAACAAAAAACCTTGCTTAAGGTGGTGGTATCCCTTTTGTGTAGTGATATTTGCACTTTCGCAAAAAATGGCTTTTCTGTCGTAAATAAACCGTAAAATTTGACAGTGAATAAACCAGAATTAACAAGAAACCGTAAGATTCGGCAGTATACATATAATTTTGAAAAAACTGATTTCCTCAAAAATGGCCAATTTTTGATCCAGATTTGACAGTGAATAAACCAAAAATTAACAAGAAACCGTAAGATTTGGCAGTATAGTTTTGGAAAACTGATTTCCTCAAAAATGGCCATTTTTAAACCGCCAAAAACGTTTTTGGCTTCTACTGACTTAACCTCCAGGGTTGGGCGCGTCCAAATTTTCACCGAGACCGAGATCAAGAACAAGACCGAAATGGAGCCTGCAAAGACAAATTTACACAAACCGGTACCAGCACTAGAGCACCTTAAGGTATCACTTTGTGCAAATATAACCCTGTAAGCTTCTAGTCTTTCTGAACATTGACAGAATTTTCGAAAATCTAAGTCAATATGATCCTAAAAAGATTTCGGGGTCTAAAAATGGACATTTTTAAGGAAATCAGTTTACGTATGCCAAATTACTGCCACAAGTTAATGACAATATTTGTTTATTTATACACAATCGATACATCGTCCAATTGTGCATTTTGCTTGTAGTTGCAGTAGGTGTTGGAGGTTATTGCCTACAGCTAGAGATTTAGTCAAACAATCATTTTGGCAAAACAGCGATCATTTTGTTTTGAACATCGATTTCTCGAAAACTGTCAAATGGATTTGCGCTAGACGAAAATAGACATTATTGGAGACAGTAATTTTTTTTTGGTTGGGCTGACTTCTTCAGTTGTGAGAAAAGCAAATGCGAAGTTGCGAAATTTCGTGTCATCACACATTTGGCGTATTTTCTGGAGCAAAAGGTGCCGCTGAGCTAAATTCAAAGCCGCTCAGCTCCCTGGATCCATATTTCCTATATATCGTATCGAAAAATGGATATTTAAAATTCGACGGTCTGTATTTAGCTGATATGTCAGACAGATAACCTATGCAAGATAAAGTAAGTTATTTTGCTAGTTTCCTAAACTGATGTGAATGCATACTCATTATAACAAGCCTTCAAAAATCAGATAAGCCCAAAAATTACGAAAGTTACAGCGTTTCAAAGAAACTACTGCACAAAAAGGGGATACCATCACCTTAAGCCTGCTGATAGCCCCTAACCTAAACCTGAACCTCGGGCATATTCTAGGTACAAAACTGGTACAGTTAAGCGAAATGAGGCCACCTACTCTGAAGCAGTGTAAGCTGGCTTCTGGGCTCCCATTTCGCCAACAGGAGCATCACTGGGTGCCGTCGGAATCGACTGAGGGGGGTAGGGGGGCTGATACCCCGGATTTCCTGGGGGTTTTCCGCCAGGCGGGGGCTGATAGCTGTAGCCCGTGGCCAGGTGTGGGGGACCTCCAACGCCCCCCTCCGGAACGTAGGCGACATAGCCCGAACCGGGGGGACAGGCAACATCGCCACCAGAGGCACGAAATGCCTCAGCGTGTTTGTGATAGCGCCAGGACATAAAGCCACACTGGAGGGCAATACAGCCAGCTGTGATACCAGCTACACAGAGAAAGCTGAGGATCATTACCAGGAAAGTTCTAAACAGAGAGATGTTTGTCAGTTAAAATCAGTTTTAAAATAAATTTTAAAATTAGTTTAAAGTTTAAAGTAGGATCTGTGGACTGGAAACAATTTATGCTGCAGCAGCATGACAGTAGCACTAAACAAGGAAAGCAAGTCTTTCTTGGGGTTAAGCGGGAAACGTTTGTAAAATAAAAGGTGGAGGTTAAACCTCGGATTAAACGGATTAAAATTTAATCCAGCGAGTTAAACGAGTTAAACGGATTAAATTTAATTCTATATCTTTAATACACCTATGGCCCCATTTATTTAAAGATTAAACGGACTAGATTAAAACTAATCCGCATTAAAGAAATAGGACATCGGATTAAAATTTAATCCTCCGAGTTAAACGAGTTAAACGGATTAAATTTAATCCTATTTCTTTAATGCACCTAGGATTAAAATTTTAATCTAATCCTGTTTCCTTATTCACACTTCGCATAATTTATTCACACGCAGCGAGATAATTTTAATCCGACCTGCTTATTCGCTGTTTCTTTAAAGATTAATTTAATCCATTTAATCCGTCTCCTTCAATTTCAACTAGCTTTTAATCCTCGTGCAGCCACGAGGATTAAACGAATTAAAAGTTGGCGTATTAAAATTTTAATCGCTATTTCTTTAATTGCGGATGAAATGGATTAAAACTAACTCGTTTAATCCGCGGTTTAAAAATGGTCGGATTAAACGAGTTAATTTTAATCCGTTTAATCCAGCATTAAAGAAATAGCAATTTAAATTTTAATCCGGCTGATTTTTAATAAGTTTAATCCGACCATTTTAATCTTTAAATAAATAAGCCCTATGTGTCAATCCACTTTTGGAAGCTCAGGTTATAGGAATTCCGTTGCAATATTCTGGGTTTATTCTAGGGAATTTTTCTGGGGGGGGGGGAGGCGGCCGTTTTGGGCGCCCTTGTGGGGGAGTCATTTGGGGAGGGGCGTTTTCAAAATTATTAAAAAACATGCTGAAACATTGCGCGCTATTTCTATGGTATTCATTGAAAACGTCAGCTCTTAGTGCAATATACCTAAGTAAATTTAGTGCTAAAATAGGCAAAAATTCAGTAAGAAGATCTCTGGCTAAAATTTTCAAAAATGCTGAGCAATTTTTTAAGGCAATTGGGTACCAAAAGGGCATCCACTTTTTGTGGAGAGGCGATTTTTGGGAGAGAAAGCCCTTTACACCCCCCTCCCATTAGAATAAGCCCAGATAGTTAATGTTGACACAAATATGCAAATGAGGTACATCCATATCCAAACCTGCACAAGATACATACCCGTGACCGTACAGATGGAGTGGTACAAAGACCATCAGAAGCATGCTGAAACAGATGACAATGGCCCCAGCAATCATGAGAATTTTCCTAAATGTACAAAAAAGGTACAAAAACTGAAAAGTTTTACACAGTAAAACGGACGCCGCAATAAATGTTCAAAACATAGGCTGAACAAACTGCATAAATGTATCAATAGTGATAAAATCTCCAATCATAATATCTTTCAGAATTCCACTGCAGAAATCGTAGGTCCAGAGTTGGAAGCGGGTCAAAAATCTTGACCCACGGGTACCCGCGACCCACCTACCATTGACCCGCACCCAGGTGGCCCGCACCCGCGACCCGCTTATATTTTGATGGGTCAATTGGAAATGTTACATAATGGAGCAAACTTTACACTAAATGTCTCAAAATTGCTTCCGATTCAAACATTTGGAAAATTAATTTACGGCTACAGAGACTCAGTTCCTGTGTTCATGAAAACTAGAAAATTCCAAAGTTGAAAATAAACACGAAAATTTGCCTGTTGTTAATACAACTTTTCAAGGAAAAACCTCAACCCGCTGTGACCCGCGGGTCAATGCTGGTCGGTTGGCTTGACCCATACCCAACCCGACCCGACCCGACCCGCGGGTACCCACGACCCGCTTCCAACTCTGCGTAGGTATATACGCAAATGTGGGAGGTGGCTGAGTGGGCCATTAGCGCGCAGATGCTCAGCAGCTGATAACAAACATAGAGCCTGCCAGCTGTCACACTCTTATCATTATGTTCTACCTTTTTGATTCAGAAGTCAAGTTAGCTCTCTAACTTTAGGATTCTGTTGTGTTGCAGGCCCAAGCTTACTTCAGCCAAGAGTTCATAATACATAAGAGTATGACAGCTGGCATACTCTATGTATTATCAGCTTGACACATCCTCTGCACGCTAACGGCTGACCCCCCCCCCCCGCAAATTGGACCCTTCACTTCAAAAAAATTTGGCCGCTATGTTTGTGTTCTAGAGCTCAAAACTCTCGCAAGTAGTGCTTGTGTTTTCGAGCTTTAGCAAACAAGTAGAGAGCGATAGAGTATACCCCGTTTCGGCTGGGAACCAATTTGCGGGGGGGGGGTCACTGGGGTCCAATTTTCGGGGGGGTCAGCCGTTAGCGTGCAGAGGATGTATCAAGCTGATAATACATAGAGTATGCCAGCTATCATACTCTTATGTATTATGTACTCTTGGTATTATTTACTCTTGCTTCAGCGGACTAAATAAGCTACAGTACTGCACTGAGATTATTTTAATTAATATACTTTTAATCCCAGACCTCAGGACAGTGAACTACGTTCTAGTGTCTTCAGGCGTCGCATTAAGGGGGGATTAATCTAGGGGGTGGGGTTTGGGTAGCAAACCGTAGTTACGGTTTCTTAACCAAACCCTTAGATCTGTGTTAAACCTGTTAAGACTCTGTTAAGTTTTCGTTGCCTGCAGCTTTAGAGCCAGATATATTGGGGGAAGGTGTTTCGGAAATTAGGTTGGAGATAAAAGTCCATTTGGAGCTTACCGATAGGGATAAAGTTTCTCGTAACGGGTGTTCAAATAGGGGTAGTAGATATAGCCTCTTCTAAACTGCATAATGACCTGAAAAAACAAGACTGCAGTATGAAGTTTTGTTATAGTTACAAAAAGCAAACATAGTGACAAACGGGTATCAAAACCAAGATGGCCAACCAATATTCCAAGCGAAATCAGTGACTATCGATTTTGGATCCAAGCTCAACCCTCCCAACTTTAGTTTGATGATAACCAAGTAGCTCAATAAATAGATTCAGGGTTCAAGCTTCGCTCAAAAAAGGGTCAACTAACATTCGTGCCGTCAGTTCTCTGCTGCTCTTAAGTAAGAGAATTGACTGAAAAGAGCAAAGTTCATCACCTAAATCAAGTTATAACCTTTGACCAATTTTATTTTTAATGAAAATTCTCTCTACTTTTGATCAAGTGTTGTAAAGGCTGGGTTTGGGTTTGGTGCAGTTAAAAACATAAAATTTCATTAAAAGCTTAAAACGTTAAGCATTCTCTAAAAAATGTAGAGGTTTGGTGCAGCTAAAAACTGCCAAATAGTAGAAACTTAAAATTTCTCTAAAAGCCTAAAAAAATTGAAAATTCACTAGAAAGATCAAAAGTGAGTTTTGGTACAGTTAAAAACAGTCAAATTGAAGTCTTCTCACTTTCGTTCAATGTCGCAAACTTTCTTCACTCCAATAAAATATAATAGCAATGTGTCATAGGACAAGGGGTCCCCTGCCCACCAAATTCAGGTAATCTCCAGACAAAAATCGCTACAAACAAATCCCTAACCCCTTTTCAGGGTATGTTTTACCGGAGGGGGGGCGAGTTTGCTTTTTTCAGAAAAACAGCTATTTCAGCTTAAATACAGGCCTGCCCTTGCCCTGTGAGAACCATCGAAGTCACAAACTTAGTCACAAATACATAAATGCGCTTTAATTAGCTCAAACAAACGCCTTCACGAGTAGTTTTTATTTTCCTTAAAAGAAATATGCTTAAACAGAATGCCAGTACAGTATTATGCAATTAAACGTTACCACGCACCATTTCGGTTCATACTTTTAAAAGCTCCCATTTCGACATGATGATACTCTGCAAGAAAATTCCAAGAAAGTATATGGGTGTAAGCGATAACCGACATACCCAGAATTTTGAAACAAGAGGGGACATAGGAAATAGCTTAAAACACTCAGCTTAAGGTGCTGGTTCTTGTGTTTGCAGCAAATTTTGAAAGACTGTAATTTGCTCAATTTTTGGTGTTCAACGATAATTTTTATATCATTTCAAAGCTTAGAATGTGCTTGTTACAACTAGGTACAGTATAGCTGTCTCATTTCAACTCTTCGGCTTGAACAACATGAAATTTGAACAACAACTTGCAATAACATGAAAACAATTTTTGAACACGGATTTCTCGAAGTGTGGGAAAGCTAAAGAAAAGCAACCAGTTAAGGCTTCAAAAGAGACGTCTTCCCGAGGGCTATTTTTTCTGAAATTGTTTAACCAGTAAAGAATCTCAAGATTTTGAGAAAAACGTAAATTTTGTCCAATTTTCGTCAAAATTTTTAAGTTTGGACGCTTGTTTCTCTCGAACTGAAAGACAAAACGCAAAACCATGAAAACTAGCCCTCGGCAATTGTCTCGAAAATACGTGTGTAAAGCCGTTTTTAACTGATTGCATGAGTTGAGAGAAATCCGTGTTCAAAACAATCTAGTCGAGATTTTCAAAATTTCACATTTTCGCTGCTGTGCGAAGGCTGAGAAGCCGCAGAGAGCTCTCCGTTGGACATGGCATGTCCTTTAGGACTACAAATATGGACAATACTTGACCGACGGACCAACGCTGTTGAAGCTGTTGAAATCTTGCGATATTTGATTTTTCGAAAAATGGCCGGTTTTGGACCTCGAAAATCAATTTTAGCTGTTATCTCTTAAACCTGAACGAATCGAAGAATACTCTCCAGAGCAAAGTTGTAGGTCTTGGTGAGAGGATTCGAATGACTATAAGTTCATCTTTGTAGGGTGCCCACAGTGCAAGTTATGGCTGATTAAAGCTAATTTCTCCAAAACTCAAATTTTCAAGCCGTGATTTTTCTAAAATATTTTATAGGCTAAATAATGTAATTGTAGCAAATTTGAACGAATTTCAACGACAAGTGCGCTTTTAAAGCCCAAAAATACACGAACCCGAACCAGCACCTTAAGTTATACCCTCCCAACACTTTAATTACCAGGAAAATTAAATTACAAATAAAAGTACAATTAAAAGGACAAGGTTCCTATCAAATTACAGTCAAATTGACGCCAATTCTACATACGGAAAACCGCAAGACCACACATGTTAAGCAATAGCACATCTGGCAGTTTCATGGACAAAATGCTCACATAATTGGCAAGAGATTTGCAGAAAACTATCTACCATTACTAATCACGTGATTTGAAAAAAGGACAAGATTAATTTTTAGAAGTCTGTGCGCAAAACGATTTTCGCACTCTACATTTGGAACTAACGAGAAATTCGAAACACTCTAGTACCACTTGAAAAAATTCCAAATTCTTCGAGATTACAGTTACAAAACAGTCAAGCTGGCGGAAATACAGAACTAACTGTGACAAACAATTCAACATACACTGGATTGACTCCCACCACCACCCCCCCACCTAAATTTGCTTTTGAAACACTTGCATTGTGCAATAAGACAGAACTTAACCTACAGACGAAAAGCCAAAGAAATTTAAGAAATCAACTCTACATGTATATACAATCATATAAAACCTAAAGAAATAATGAAAAACGACTGCTTGCGCCAAAGCATTATTCCGAAACAGGAAACAGCCAAGAAAAATGCCAGGCAGGCGTAATTAAGGCTTGCATCCTTCGTGATCCGCCTGCTAGTCCCGCGTTTACTTCATTTTCTTGATGTAAATACAAATCCTAAGTTACAGATTTTTATACCAGCTGGGGTAAAAAATTTGTAGGTCAGAGACCGTGCCGTTTACTCCTTATATGACTGACAAACTTACTGACAAAAACAGATAACTTCTGTAAAGTAGACCAACAACTCGGGGTATTTGTTAGGAATTTTTTCCGGGAGGGGCATCCCAGGAAAGAAATTTTCGTGGGGGGGGGGGAGAATAAATTTTTGAAATTTCTGGGTTTTCTCTAGGCCAAGTAGGCATTTTTAGGAAAACATTTTCCGGAAAGTTTTTGAAAATCGGCCTATCATCGGCAAAAATTCTGGTTTATACCTAACCTCGAGGGCGGACCAAAAATGCCAACATGCGGCGGCAAGCCCCCCCCCCTATAAAAATAGTCTGACAACTGACAACAACAACAAAAAAACAAATATATATATACATAAAAGCAGTTTTTTCATTATTTCATTATGACAAATATACACAGAAGCATATTTAAATACGTACGCGTATTTCTGAGTCTAATTTAATAGTTCATTTTCGAACGTCTAGCCTTCCATACAAAAGCTTAAATATCACTCTTCATATCGATGACTTCTCTCCAACCGCAAAATCATAGGAAGGGGGTGGAGGCCCCTCTTCTCCATAACTGAAATAGCAAAAAATATACACATCAAATTTTAAATATTAACTTAAGATTTTTAATTTTAATATTTTAATTTTCATCCAAACAAGACAGTTAGTCAATAATTAGTAGGATAGCCCTGATGGTTCTCTGGAAGCCCTCTCCCAATAATATGAGACAATAAACCACTATCGAAATCTAGGTTTCTAAAGTAGCACAAATCTTTACAATTACAATTTCTAAAAACAAATCAATACTATAAAATGCTGAGATTTTGAAATAATTTTTTAATTATATTATGAAATCTATATATCAATAGTTTGAGATTCGAGTATTTATGCGACTGCAAAGCTATCATTTAGGCAGCTTTAGCAATTTGTGCAGCTTTATTTAACTGATTCGGCAAGTGCAAAAAGAATCGGGTTCATTGAAAATTCATCAAACTAAAAAAACTGAATCTAATCTTCCACAAAAAATCCTAAATCCTAAATCTCAGAAACCATTGTTTCCAAAATATTTACGTTTTAGAGGGGCTAATGTTGAAATGTCTATTTTAGCAAAAATCCAGGCATTTTCATAAATAATGTATAAATTCGCAGTATTTCGTCTTTTCCCCCAGAAACCCAGCCGAATTATTCTTACCACTCATCTCACCCCACCACGCAGGAGCCTCACACTCCCCCCCCCACCGAAAAAACCTTCCCCCCTGTAGGGAATATACATATCCCCTTACAAATATCCATGTTATGTGTGTACGCTCAATGCAGCCTTTTCGCCTAGCTAGTCACTGGCTTGACGCCACGTGTTAGACTAGTTAGTCGGGGAAAGGTTGGGTGTGTTGGGCGTCCCCACTATTGGGTATTTCCTACTGGGAGGGTAGGTGTTTACTTCCTATTGGTTGGGGGGGAATTCCTAAGCCCCGCCCCCCTGGGGGGTCTCTCCAAAATTCCCCACAACACGTTGGTTGTTACTTTTCTGCCTTGCCGAATAGTCGGGTCTCCCCAACTATTCTTTGCGCTCCCCCCGCTTGCAACCCACTCCGCTCCTGCAGGTACGTTGGCCAGCGGGCCGTATTTACTGTGTGTAATTACTGTACGTCTGTGTTAGCTTAGTGTGCCGGCCTTGCGCCTATATATTATTCTATAATAAATATTCTCTGTATTTGTTCCAACTAGGGCTAGTTAGGGTTAGTCTAGGTAGCCTACGTAGTAATTTATAGATTTACTATCTATTGGCGAGGCTTCCCCAGGACTGGCTCTCCCCAAGC
>JASAND010031082.1:0-18821 GCA_030248195.1 Trissonchulus latispiculum
GAGAGGGTACCCGAGGCATTTACGCGGTCGAAAAATGCCTTGGATATGAGGCAAATATTGGCCCCGGAGTCTACAAGAGCAATGGCTTTTGACCCCGGACACACTCACCAGGATTAGGGGGCTTTTCCGCAGGGCAATACGGGAGCATTGCGACGCGAAAAAAGGACGTGTTGCCCATCAAAACGGCCTGGACCGCTTCTCTGATGGGATTAGGAGGCGGGCTTTTGGGTGGTGAGGTGTCCAAGGTCTGCGCCTCCTCCTCCAAACATTGCGTTGGCTCCGGAGGAAGCGAGGGGGGCGGGGGTTTTTCGGGGGATCTGGGTTGGGTAGGGGAAATGGGTTTTTCGGGTTGAGAGGGGGGGCTTCCCCCTCAGAAAGGGACCGTTTGTGGGTAGGGGACCGGGTTTTCTTCGATTTTGGAGCGGTCTTATTGGTCGTTGGGTCGGACTGTGAGGACGCTGAGGCTGAGGTAGAGGATCAGCCCAAATGGACATATTGGGGAGACGGAGTTGGCCAGATGCTTCCAGCTCCTCCGTCCGGCGGCGGTCCATGGCCATGAAGTCGAAAAGCAAGTTCTCGAACTCATCGACTTTCCTTCGGACCTGGGTCATGGTGGTGTGGAAGTCTTCGTTAGCCTTTCTAGTGGCGTGGCCCACCAAGAGGTTAACACTTCATGTTGGGCTGCCTCCACCTCGTTCAGCTCCTCGCGGACTTCCTGGAACATGTCACCCAATTCGAAATAAGGTGCCCACTGTTCCGGGGTAAAGGGATTGGCAGAGGTTGCGGTTGGGGGGACAGAATCGTGGCGAGCGCTTTTTTGGAATGGCGGGGGGCGAGCCGCCACGAATTGTCCCCTTTTATTCCGCAGGAGGCGGATGGGGTCAGGGTTTGTTCCAGGGGGCGTCGTCAGGGTTACGTAGGTTACGTAACCGGGAGGCCAAGTCTCATCATTATCCCGGGAAGTGGGGATATCCTGGTGCTGTGAGGCGCTGGGGGGGTCTTGCTGACCAGAGGTGGACGGCAAGATCTCCCCAGGGCTTTGTTGGAAGTTAGGGGGGGAATGGGTACGTACGTTATCAGATATACGTACGTTTTTGCGGTTTTGTCGGGTAGGGGGGGGGGTCGGGAGGGGGGGCAGTGGATCTTTTAGGGGAGGGACATTGTCGATGAGATCCACCTGGATCTTTTTCGACGCTTTTTGGGGTTTGTAGGACTGCCGGGCGGGTTTCCATTGCCGACTTTTAACCCGCTTATCGCTCAACAGCACCAGATTTGCCCCGGTAAGAGGCGGGTGAAAGGTCGAGGGAGAATAGGAATCATGATGAAAATCATGATTCTCTTGCTGGGGTGGGGTTAGAGGAAGTCTGGCGTGGTCCAAGACTGAGGTCGGCAGGGGGGTTTGGGGAAGTTTTGGCGTGGTCCAAAACTGGGATCGGCGGGTCAGTTTGGGTAGGGGCGGACGAAGGTGGCCTTTTGCGAGACTGGTCTCCCCCGTCTCCAAAAGGTTTCACCTGTTTCCGCCACCGGTTCCAAAACTTATAGGGACGGGTATTACCTTCCTTATCCCTGATAAGGTTCCCGCCGCCGGGGTACCCACCATTGGCCATGACCAAATCGTGGGGAGGGGAACCAGACCTGACGACGCTTCTTCTGACGCTTCCTCCGGATACAATATTTGCAACTGGGGTTGTTGCAAATCTCCTGATATTGGGCGGACACGGCCTGGAGGCCCATGGTCTGTTTCCATTCAGACCAGAACCAATTGGGGCGGAGCAGGCCATTACCGTATCGGACGGAATCCCCGCCGCCGGGGAATCCTCCGTACATGTTGACCAGCTCCTCTGTGGGCCTCCACTGACAAACCCTGACCTGCTTGGGTTCCAGAAAGGAAAGGCTACGTCGGACAGGGTAGGGGGGTTCAGCAATATGGTCGAACAGACTAGGCAGTCCGTTCTTGGGAGGAGGGGACGGGGTATAATCCGTTGAACAAGAGGATCCAGATAGGGAGTCTGTTCGGTAAAATTTGGGAGGAGGGGCTGAGGGGTTAGGTTCCTGGGAGTTTGGGTCAGATGACAGGGGGTCATTAGTAAAGGCAAGGACCATATTTACAGCATAGGAGGGTTGCCGGGGGCGCCCTCCTGGGTTTACTGAGGACGCCCCTGGTTGGCGTTTCCCTGGTTCTGAAAAAGGCCAGGGGGTCTCTGGCTCCTGGGTTGGGGTGGGAGGTCGTTCTGGGCACCTCCTTGTTGGTCAGGGGGTTGGGACGGGTTTAGCGGCTGATCCGTGACAGCCACCTTAGGGTTACTCAACATACGTAAAAACCCGGGGTGGTTTGGACCCAGGTTCTGGACCGCTCGGATCCGGTCAGGGCATTGCATCCAACCATGCCCTTCCTTAACACACCAGAAGCACAATCTAGGTCCGTATGGCCTCTGGTTGGGGTTATTGGGACGGGGACCAGGGTTAGAGGGATAATTATAGCCAGACCTATAATTAGAGTTGGGACGAGGGTTCTGAGATCGGGGAAAGCGGGGCTGTTGGTATTGGGCTCGAGCTTGAGGGAGGTAGGGCGGTGCCGTACGCATTTCTGCTGCGTAGGCCTCTTGCTCCGGGGAATTTGAGGGGTAATCGAAGTACTCAGGGTCTTCGAAGGGGTCGTCATAAGCTCGAGCCGCAAAGGCTAGGGGCGGGGTTTCCTCCTCCATGGCCCGCTCGACGGACTGGACAATAAGCAGAGCTCGGTCGATCATGGAACTCTGCTCATTTTGGGGCCAATAGGACATTTCGGCTAGCTGACCAGCCACCCGGACCCTGAGGGCTTCCCTCAGACCGGATTTGAACTGTTCAGCCATTTTCCGGTCACGTTCCCGGATACCAGCGGAGGGGAAGGCTTTTACCGCCAAAAGTCGGAGGGCCGTTACGTACTGGTGGGCTTTTTCCGAGGGTTGTTGCCTTCGGCGTAAAATTGGTCGGCATACTGCTCGACCGTTGTGGGAATGGGCTCGTATAATTGCTTCAAAATGTCCACCAGTTTCTCAAAGGAATCGGGTAGGTTAGGGCCATGGAGGGCTTCCTTGACGGAATCGTCAAGGAACTGCCACAGAATTCGGTGGAGGAGGTGGGGAGGGACTTCATGGACACGAGCCGTGTCCTTGAAGTTAGAAATCCAGGTCGTAAACTTGATCTGGCTCTGGGGGCCTAGGAATGGTTTCGTTCCCTTAAAGGCCTTTAGGTACTCAGCCACGTGTCGCGCCGTGGACAGATTGGACTGCTCCACCTGGGCTTCCCTGGTGTGCAGTCGGGGATCAGGGCGTCTCCGGGAAAAGGGAGGGCGGGTAGGTCGGTTAGCCCGAGTATCACTTTGGGCCCGGGGGCGAAATGGGAATGTGGGGCCATCGTCGCCGGATTCCGAGTCAGATGACGGCGGAGAATCGCCGTGGGGAGGGGATGGACGGCTAGGGGGCTGCCCCCCTCGTCCTTGGTTCGGGTGGGGGTTTCACGTCGGAATCCTTTTCGATGGCCGCCACAATCTCGAGGAATTCTGTATAAACCCTGGGGTGGTTTTGATACAGAAAAACCCACATTTCCCGGGTCATATGGCGTACCTGCTGGGCCAGGACCGACTTACCAATCTGGTCGTCGAGGTCTTCATAGGGGGTTCTATGCGTAGGAGGGGCCCAGCCAGGACACGCCGGAACTTTGGGACAAAAACCCAGAGCGGGTTTTTTCTTGGGTTGGGGCTTTCCGGACGGCTGTTCCAGGGGAGTGGGATTGGGGGGTGGGGCTGTATCTGCTGAATTTCCGGAGGTAGAGGGATAGGACTCATGTGATGCCAGGGGGGGCGTCCCGTCGTCATAATTCTGACGGTTCCGTAGGTCACCCGACTTGTCCCACATCAAGCCGGATGAGGGAGAGGCCAGGCCCCAGTGCTGGCTAGACCGGCGATTTTGGGGTTTTTGAGCTCCCTCAGAGGTAGCTCTGGGTCGGATAAGGGAGGGCATGGATTTTCTCACTCGTGATTGGGCGGGGCCCGAATCAGTGAGACGATCAAAAATGGGGTTTTTGGGGTTAGGGGCTTCGCCGATCAGCCGGGCCAGCTGCTCTTGGTATTTTTTCCACTGGCCTCGGGTACGCAGTTTATCTTCTTCGCTGGGGTCGGAACCGTCCAAATGCACCGTGGAATCATGACGGGAGGGGCTTCCTCTACCTCCGTCCTGGGGAGAGTCCGACGAGGGGTGTAGATCGTCCTCGGGACTCAGTCCTGACCCGAGGCGGATGTGAACGGAAGATCCGTGCTGCCCAGAACTTCCGCCCACGGCCCCAAGGTCAGGAGGGGGAGGGTCAGGGGATCGGGCCACTCTGGGTTTACTGTCAAAGGGGTCATCGTCTTCAGGGGGGCGATTATCCATTATTAACAAAACACAAGAAAACAAAACACTTACCAAGTTAGTTATATACGTATATCAAAAATTTGGGCAGCACTTGGGGACGAAAGGGCCTTTTGGGACGATATACGTATATAACTAGGGCAGGTCAGGGGTTTCCAGGCCAAGGGAACGAAACTCCAAGAATACGTACGTATTCCAGGCCAAAATTCGGGGGTTGGGTCAATCTCCGGATCGACCTGGATTTTCGGGGGATCCGTCCAAGGGGTAGCAGCAATCCACCAGTTGGGGCTGACAAGGGCCAACAATACCGGGTTAGATTCCTGGGCGGGTCCTGGAATCTAACCAAATTTTACAAAATTTTATATTTCCCTCCCAAAAATTTTCGGGGTGGGGAGGGGCAATTTGGTATAAATTTAGGGCGGTTAGGGAGTTGCTGGTATACTAGGGGTAGATTATCACCTGGCGTGGTCCTGGTGATAATCTAAGGGAAAAGTTGGTCTGCCCAACTATAGTAAATAAATTTCCAACAGGTAGGAAAAAAATAACACGACACGGAATTAGGCACGAGAATAAAATAAACACACTACTCGTCAACAAAAAGGCAAACGGGACTAATAAAATTCACGGGGGAATTGACAGGAAGTCAGGCGTCTGACTGGGACTTTAAGCGATGCGTGGGCGGGCCTTCAAAGGACCCAAGCAGTCAGGCGCCTGATAAGGACTCAAGCGGTGCGGGGGCGGGCCAAAAATTTAACACAAAGGTTTGCAATTGGAATGACGTCAATTGCAGACCTTTGTGAATCCACACGGGGGGGATGGGTATAAGAGACCGGCGAATCCAGTCAATATTAGGGAAAATGAATAGGGGGGGGGGAACTTTACAAGTAGTAGGTAGAGAAAAAAAATAATTTGGGGCTCTAAAAAAATTTGCTGGACTAGGGGGGGGGCTAGAAAAAATTAATTTAGGGGGGGGGGAAAAATCGGAAAAATATTTCGGGGGGGAGAAAAATAAAAGGGAGAAAACGAAAAAATTTATTCACAGGAGAGCCTAAGAACTGGCAGCCTAATGTAAAATATGGGGGAGCTAGGGATTTTAACCACTGAGCTCAAGCCCCAAATTTACAAGTGGAACTGTGCGCAGGACGCTGACCTACGACTGCGGGTGGAGATATTTAGTCCAGGCGGCTCTCTACCACCGACTTGCCTCGCCAAGGGGGAACGGGATAATTTTTGGGGGACGCCAACGGGGCGCCTAGCAAAATTCGGGGGACACGCACAAAAATAGGCTCAGTTATAAGTCAGTTCCGGGCTATTCCCAGAACTCTACCTAGCTAGGAAATTAAATCAAACTAATTAGAACTAGTAAATAAATTAATTAAAGTAGTTGACAGACAACTGTTAGGTTTATTGGAAGGCACAGGACAGGGAATAATACAGCAAAGTCCGTCCGGCGGTATCCGGACAAGACAGACAAGGTACAGCGGGCTACCCGCACAAAAACAAGAAAAAGGGGGACGAAGGGGGCAAGGGCAAAGGAATGGGGGACCAGCAACAAAAGGGGCGCAACAACAGATACAATAATGTAGGGGGAGGGGAAGTTGGCCAAAGGAAGTTAGACCCAGGGAAGGGAAACGGGGGAACCCCGCTACTCAGGAGGAAAGGGTAAAGGGGAGGGGAGTTAGGAATAAATTAGAAATAAATAGAAGAAGGGGGTTAGAACACGAAAAATAAGTAGGAAACAAATTAGGAGGGTTTTTAAAGGGAAGAAAAGACAAAAATGGAGACTTACTCTTTAGGTGTAGAAAAATGGGGGTGGGGCCCCGATCTCAAAAGAACCGACCGCTCTGTAAAAATGAAAACTCCCAACTGACGAAAAGATGATGTAATCATTCAAGGAGAATTTTGTCATGCGTTGGGAACGGGAGGGTCTATCTTCGCTAAGCCAACACGAAAGGGAAAATATGTGCAATGTTAAGTTTACGCTCGGAAATAAGTATTTTTAAATAATTTTCAAAAGATGAGCATAAAGTTAGCACTGCACAATATTTAGGGGAGGGGTTTACATACAAAATAATGCATAATTATGGAACTTCCCAACAATTATAATCATTCAATATTTATGAGGAATTTGGGGGATTTTGAGGGATTTTGGGGGAGTTTTAGGAAAAATAACGAAAGTGGGGAAATATGAAAGGACTTGGAAGGGGGGTGATAACGGGGACGTTATTACCCACATTACACCGGTCCCGACCGGGGCCGAAAATTAACAAAATTTTGTAAATTTTTGACATTTTTTGACCAAAATTTTGAAATTTCGAAAGTCAAAAAGTGTTATAAATCGTTTGTTTTCCCACCGATTTGAATGAAAACAACGTTACAAATATTTGTATATCAAATGTTATTGCAAAATTTGATGATTAAAAGATTTCATTAAATTTTGGCCCGACCGGGGCATGACCACCGGGACCAGGTACATCCCTGGTTTATTGTGGAAGGAAATTTTTGGAATTTTCGGAAAATTTCAAAAACTGTAACCGAGAATTTTACGAATTCTGAAAAAACCTGAAATATCGGTTTAGGTTTCGTCGTGCCTTTTTGTAGGAGTTTCCTGGCTCCGTACAACCAGTGTACATGAAAAACTACGCCTTGTGGCTAGAAGCTCGTTTGTGACATGAATAAAGTATCCCTATATTTCGCCCTATATGTTAGTGGTAAAGTCCCTATATTTTGCCCTATTTTCAAATTTTCCGCGGTTGAGGCACTGCATTTGTTTTTCTTGTTTATACAACAGCAGCATATTTCGTTTCCGTTTTCTTTCTCTCTTTCGCTTTTAGAGTTAAAACTGTTTCACTTTTGAAAAATCATGATTTTGTAGTCCATTTAGCATTATTGTCCCTATCACTTTGAGAGACAATTTCCTCTCCTACGTTTCTATTCAGGAATGTGAATAAAACAGGCATTATGTTTTTAGATTTGTTTTACATCAAAATTTTTCACTGTCGCAATTGATTTTCATAAAACTTTATTGAAATTTCATAAACAGGCAAGGGGGGGGACAGTTACTATGGATGTTTGATGACAATGTGACTGTCACTTGTTATCTTTTTCGCTTCTACACAACACGTACACAAACAATTGATATTCACCCTTGACCAATGACCGGATTGGGCCAACCCTTTGGCTCACTTTGATAAATGATCTAAAATTTTTGATCAGAGTCATAGTTGGTTTCTATATTTGATCTTTCTTTTCACACGTTTCTAGCAGGGAAGAGGGGACGATAGGGTGGCGGAATCTAACACGTAGGGTGGCGATTAGGGTGGCGGTGTGACAGACAGTTTATGTTACACTTTTCTCTGTCAAACAGACATACAGACACGTAAAATCCCCCTTAAAACACTGTTGTTAGACTATTTTGCTAATTTGCATACGAGACCACATTGAACGCAAATTAAGCCTATGTAGACATCATCAGGAATACACATATGCATAAAAGATGAACAGTGCAGCTAAGTATGAGAAAGCTGTGTGCTGACGCTTTTGCTCAAATGCATATACAGACTTCCATCTGCATAGGGAAGGCCTTCATTGAAAAAATACGGCTGTTTGGATCAAATAGTTTGACCTATTTTTTGTGCAGAGTCTGCTAGTAAACCACAGCCAACAGGAAGAGCATTGAACACAGACAGGCTACATGGGTCTCACTGCTAACTTTTCCCTCTTTCCCTAAGACTTGCAAGAAAAGTGTTATTGCAACGGTTAGTTCTCTTTCCTTTTATATTTTTGAATTGTACTGTAATCCAAACTTTTTCTTATTACAGGCCTAGCGAGAGGAATTCAGATATGGGCGACTTCATAGAAGACGATGAGGAGTCACAGGCCAGCGGGGAAGACGATAGGTCGGATGATCCATCAGCGGGGGCGGCGGCTCTAGGAGGAAAGGCGTTCATCCGTCAGTAAAGTGAAGCCCTCTTATACAGTTCTGGACGACGATTTTCATTTTTGCTTTTTGTTGGGTTTATGTCACAAATGGTTTTTCTTTTTTCAATAAATTTCCCGATCAAATTTTAATCTTTTCAGTAGAGCATTTCGTTTTTTCTTTAAACAATTTCAAATACGTTGCGGCAAACAGATTGTGCGTCATTTTTTTATTAGTTTAAAGAAACATAGACTAAAACTTAAAAATTATTAAACACCACTAAGTTTGCGTCGTGTTGTTTTTTGTTTAAAGACGCATTGACTTCTGCCATACGTTGCTGTCCTTATGTTGTCTGTTTTGTGTCTGTTTCGTATGTTATAAATGTTTTGAATAAATATGTGGAGTGAGCATTGCACTAGATGAAAGCTGTGATGAGAACAGACTAGGAAATAAACCAGGATAACTAGACGCAGCAAAAGTCTGGCCAGAAAAGGTTTAATACAGTAGCTGTAGTAACATTTGACTAATGTAAAGAGTGCTGTTACTGGAGATAACAGCGCCCTCTTATCGTAAGATGTACTGGTATAAAGTTGAAGGAAAACGAAATTGATTCTGATAGAGTTGTCAGACTGACTGTGGAAAGAGTTCTTACTGTAGGTGACAGCGCCCTCAAACAGAAATAGGTACTGGTACAAAGTTGAAGGATAAGTAAACAGATTCTAATAGAGATCAAAAGTGTCACCTGAGACGGCCAGGTATTCTCCAGGGGTCACCTTTACCTTTTTTTACCTAACAACGGCAAGTGATAGCCCCCGAGGTTTCGGTCTTAATTGTGCCGAGCATATTGCAACCTTAAAATACTAGGAAGGGCCGTGTGTCTCACTCTTCCTTTAATAGACTCTTGGTAACATGTATGATTAAGTCCAAAGTTAACCCGTTTTTGTATAAACGTTACAAATTCGTAACGACGGTGAAAATGGACGTGGTTTGGTCAAGGCAAATTATACTGGCCCAGTCCAACGCTTGCTCTCTAGTCTCTAGTATTTTCCCAAGCCACCTTTGGTATAATCTGGTCAAAGAACTCGAAAGCGTTTTCCATTTTCGTTTCTACAGACTTCAGACTGATGGGAACTTTTGCCAATTAGCTTGTTGCGGTATTGAATTTGGAGCTCACTGAAGCTGGCTTAGAGCAGCCTGCAGGCGTGACAATTGATTTGATTTCTGGAGGCTGTCTGGCAGATTTGTTTCAGCCATGCTTTACTTTGCTGCTTCAGAAAATGCAACAGTTGCAACCATTCTTGCCCTTGTTCAGAAGTGACGGTTTTAGGCAAATTCCGACATAGCTCAAATTAGACGGCTTCGAATATTTATTCGGGTGCGTCGGAGACATGTCAGTGCTTAAGGAAACTACCACCAATGTGGAGAATTAATTCTCTGTCGGTTGGCGGCAGTCCCGTCTTTATAGGTGCTCTCAGTAAAAAAGGGAACCGCAAACACAGTCGGTAACAGCGCGCCGGCGAAACTGAGGGAAAGAGGGAAATCATGAAGGAAAATCAAATGGAAAATCATGAGAGAAATCAAATCAAAGGGAAAATCATGAGGGAAAGAGGGTATACCGGAAAGAGTAAAAGCCCAAATGGTGAATAGAACGATTTGTTAATATCGCTAAATGTTGTCTTGGAAGTAAAACAGCAAATTTCCTGAGCACAGGTTGTATGGAATTCCACACGCTATTATGTTTTGGAAATTTGAAAGTAAAATTTGACAGTTGAAAGTCTTACGTTTAATATAGTTATTTCACTACTACTGGTTATGCCGCTTATTGTCATTTATCGAATTCAAAATAATCATTTCTTTTATTTTTAACACCTTATGCTTTGACAGCAAAGGAATTGGTTGCTGATCATTTGGTGTTAATGGCTACTAATAATTTTAATTGCAGCTCCTACGGGAACGTTTGGTTGGACGGTTATCCTAAAATGGGAATTTTTTATTCCAATGACAGCACTAACATAAAGTAAGTTATGACCACGGGACACTGTGGGGATAAGTAATGAAGAAATGAAGCCAGGGAAAGGGTAAACCCCATGACAGTTAGTAGTAAATTCATAGACAGTTTTTAAGGGGGCAGTTCCATTACTGGAACGCCTCTTGCATTCATTTCATGAACGATCTCTTGCAAACTGTCAGCAATGGTAGTCGATGCTAAATATTAGCGACAAGCCGAATTAGAAGAATCTGTAATTCTGTAGCTTGGCTTGCGACAAAAAGTGATCAATTTAAAATTTCAAAATGGTATCATTCATTTACGAAATAAAAATAGCTAAAAGTTTTACACAAATGTATGAACGGACATAATGTTAGGGTGCTCTTATCCGTACCGTCTCGCCTTCCGTCTTGGCCTATCTTCGGTTTCCTTGACCGCAACTCGATGAAGTGCTTCACTGGTCTGCAAGTAAGGACCAACCTTACAACATACTCATTTCATCCAGAATGTAGAAAGCTGGACAATTACCCAGTGCTAAAGCTAATTAAAGAATGAAAGTTGCACGCCACCAAGCGCCTGAAAAATTGGGCACCTGGCTGAACTCGAACCCGTGGTCTCCTGCTTAACCTGAGTTGTCTCCTAGTTTGGAGTTACGAAGTTTGGCTGAAAAGTTGTTGCCTGTAAAATATTTCAAGAAATGTAATCAGGATATCGGTAGATCAAGAATGCTGAATACGAATGAATGATCGATACGGCTGAATTCGTTTTCAAATCGAAAAACGTACATCCCGTCATTAGGTACTCTAGGAGCTCGCATCCCTACTGCCATCGCCAAGAAAGAGTATGTTAGCTTTGTTGCAGTGAAGCGTACAGTTGCCTCTTTGGTACAAACCAACCGGACGGGTCATCGGACTGCCTTGCTTTGGAGAAAACAGGCCCGCATATTGATGATCAAGCTTGTGGAAATCAATATAGAATCATCTGCCAAGACCGTATGTAACTGATACACTAAATTTATATTTTGATGATGTATTTATATAAAGACATTGTTAATATATACGCTCCAAGCGCGTTCCAAAAAATCTAACCTCCTTTTTGGGTTCTATGACTCCTGAAACCCTAAGTGCCATTAAAATGCACGACTATGGCCTGGGTCAACCCTGGTAGCTAGCACGGACTTAGCTAGCAGAGGAAAACTAAGCTTATGTTAGGATTCTACGGTATCGAAAACCCACACATATATGGATTTTCTTTATTTAAAACGGAAGATTTTCAGATAAGGTTTGGGCCTGCCATGGTTCTTGAACTAGCGCCTCTTTGTTGTTTTTGCACCATTCCGCATCCTCAGCGCTCTGCGCAGGCCATTCTCCTCCTCCACCTCGCCTCCGCCTCCCAGCCTCTTACACTCCCACCACCACCAACACCACCACCACCACCACCATCACCACGGTCTTCCATTGTTTGTGCGCTCATAACATTGAGCATAGTCATACTCAGTGAAATGTTGACAAGGCATCGTTATGATCGCTAATATTTAAATATAGTCACAATATGTCAATTGAGCTTTGAATACAAACATTTTACCAAACACTTTGGCGTCTTCTTGGTGCTTGGCGCAGGTGTTTACAGAAGTTTAATCAAATGTTGTACTATATTGTCGTTGAAAAATCCACTCTAAGTATTAGAGGCTGTGGCACGGACAGAACGTCACTAGCTCAGCAGCTTTTAGCGAAAATTCCGTCAGCGACAAGAAACGTTTCATCTTGTACTTTTGACGCGATTTTGTCAGTTTAGTCAGAGACTTGGTCTGGTTTTGGTAGGGCTGCTACCTTAAACTCAGCATCAGTTTTAACCTTACAGCCCAACAACTTTGACGAATTAGGTAACTAATAACTAGTAGCTAGTAAATAACTATTAGTTCCTAACTAACTGTTAGCTAACTAATGACAGGAGAAAAGCAATCCTGTGGAACTTTTGACCCCTGCTCAACAACAGTGGATATAACAACCACAACAACAACAACAACGAGAACAACAAAGTTATCGTCATCATCATCATCATCATCATCATCATCATCATCATCATCATCATCATCATTAACATCATCATCATCATCATCATCATCATCATCATCATCATCATCCACAACATCAACATCATTACCATCATCATCATTATCAACAACGTCATCATCATCAACATCATTATCATCATCAACAACATCGTCATCAATGCCATCATCATCATTGCCGTCATCGTCATCAATATCATCATTATCATCATTATTACCATCCTCATCATCGTTATCATCGTTATCATCAACAGCTACAGCAACAACATCGTCGTCGAAACTGTCATCTTCAGAATCAGCATCACCATCATCACCATCATCACCATCATCATCACCATCAATATCATCCTCATCACCATCATCATCTTCAATAACAACGACAACAACATCATCCTCGTCTTCGTCGTCTCCACTATCATCTTCACTATCTGCATCATCAGCATTCTCAACATCACAACCACCATCATTATCGTCATCAATGATACCATCATCATTATCATCGGCACCATCATCATCAACATCATCAACTTCATCAACTTCATCACCGTCATCATCATCATCATCATCATCGTCGTCGTCGGCATTCTCATCTTCTTTAACACTCATATCATTACCATCATCATCATCTTCATCAAAAACAACTATAACCGCAGCAACAACAATAGCAGCAGCAGCAACAACAACAACAAAAGCAACAGCAATATCATCGTCGCAACTATCATCTTCAGCATCACGATCATCACTATCATCATCACCATCATCATCAGCATCATCACCATCAACATCATCTTTATCACCATCATCATCTTCAATAACAACGACAACAACATCAACCTCGTCTTCGTCGTCTCCACGATCATCTTCAATATCTGCATCATCAGCATTATCATCGTTATCATCATCATCTTCATCGTCATCATCATCATCATCATCCTCATCATTCTCAGCATCACCACCACCACTATCATCGTCATCTATAACACCATCATCATCGGCACCATCATCATCAACGTCATCAACATCATCATCTTCATTATCGTCATCATCACCATCATCATCTTCGTCGTCGTCGACGTCATTGTCATCTTCGTCATCACCCCTATCATTATCATTACCATCATCATCTTCATCAACAACAACTATAACCGCAGCAACAACAACAGCAGCAGCAACAAGAACAAGAACAAGAACAACAACAGCAGCAGCAACATCATCGAAACAACTGTCATCTTCACCATCATCATTATTATCAATATCATTATCGTCATCAAAAATTTCTTCGTTATTATTATCGTCGTCACCGTCATCCTCATCGGCATCATTCGCATCATCGGCATTATTATCGTCATCATCATCATCATCACTATTATCATCATCATCATCATCATCATCACCATTATCACCATCATCTTCAATAACAACGACAACAACAACAACAACAACATCATCCTTGTCGTCGCCCTCTCCACTATCGTCTGCAATATCTGCGTCATCAGCATTATTATTATCTTCATCTTCATCATTGTCATCTTCATCACCATCATCATCGTCATCAATAACATCATCCTCGTCTACTTCGCCTCCACTATTACCTTCAGTATCAGCATTATCATTGTCATCTTCAGCTCCATCATCATTACTATCATCAGAATCATTATCGCCATCATCATTATCATTAACATCATCATCAACATCAACGTCGTCCTCACCATCTTCATCCTGGTCGTTGTCAGTATTATTATTATTAACATCATCATCATCAACAACAACAACAACAACAACAACAATATTATCTTCATCCTCGTATTCATCGTCTCCACTGTTATTTTCAGTATCAGCATCTTCAGCATTATTAATATTATCATCAACAACAACGTCATCATTGTCCTCATCGTCTCTACTATCATCTTCCGTATCAGTATCAACACTAGCATCGTTATCAACACTATCAACATTGTCATCAACATCATCATCATCTTCTTCACTATCACCAAAATCAACATCATCATCGTCAACATTAACATCATTATTTACACTATCAGTTCGAATACAGTCGTCATCATTTTTATCACCATTATTATTGGTAACAACTTCATCATCAATATGCTTATCGGAATCGTCATTAAAGTTATCATCATTGTCAACAGCATCGTACTCTTCAATGTCGGTAAATTCGCCTTACACATTATCAAAGTTATTGTCCGCAACATTGCGAACGTTATCATCTGTTAGACCATCGTCGTCATCGTTTCTGTCACGATTATTTTCGTTATCCTATTCATCGTCATTACACTCATATGAATCATCATCAGCATATTCAACAGTAGCACGACCATCATTAAAAATATCAGCATCATCAACCGCACCAAAACTATCAATATCATCATCATCGTCTGTCTCATGGACATTATTTTCCTCAGCTAAGTCATTAACATCATTATCATCATTAGAATTTGCCTCCTCATCAACCTTCTCATTAGTACCGTCATCACTATCACACTCAAAGTCGACAATAACAGCGACAGCATTATTATGGTTTGTAACGTCAACCTCACCAATATCATCGTCATTACCAAAGCGATTAACATTATCTTGGTCGTCGGTATCATCGCCAACAATATACCCATCGCCATTGGTGTTGCACTTGTCTTCACCGTTATTGTTAGTTTTAAAGTTGTCATCCTCGCCATCGCCATGGGCGTATGTCTTCTCCGTATCGTCGTCACAACCTTCAGTAACACTTTTGTCTGCAACAAGTCCGTCTTCAAATTCATCACTAACGAAGAAAACAAAATCAACATCAGTATCGCCTTTTATGACAACAACTTCATCAAAGTATGTAATATCGACGTCACCATACAAATCAAAATCCATCTCATCATCAAAAGCATTTGCTTCGCCAAACCACAAATTCTCATATCCTGTGCAACTAACGCCGTCATATTCCCTGTCTGCTTCGCCATTCTTGCTGTCGTCTGTAACACAATCAGAGCGGATATCCGGTGAATCCACAAAAGAAGAGATAACTCAACGCCTCTCTAAGTCTTCCACAGAATTGCAAACGGTTTCTCGAACATCAGTAACAGAAATTGATGGTTTCTCAACTACCTTTCAGTGGCCAATACAAAGATCTGTTTCTGCAACTGTACAGTCGCCCACGTCAACAGCAAATCTTCCGCTGCTGCCGCCAATTGCGAGTTCTTTCAGTACAGCAACATCATCCATATCTTTGCTGACAGAAGATTTGTTAACAGCGACATCCTTGGCATCTTCATCATTTAGTTCTTGTAAGTTCACAAAACGTACTACAGAAACCTTGGAAAACTGCTGAAGCCTGTAGTAACCCTTCGGTGACAGCTTTCTAGGAAATTGACCGAAAACATATGTTGCTGACAGGATGTCTATAGAATTATGCCACTGCCTCACAAACGTACATTTTCTACGGTAATGAATTAGTTTCGAACCAGAAACATTCCTGTTGAACAAGCTATTGTTGCATTTTCGTGCAGAGACTTTCCTCAATGTGTTCCTAACTGCAAAACTCTTATCCATAGTGTGCTTAGAACGTTTCGTATATTTTCATGAAAAATTGTCTGTATGGACAAATTTTTATTTTTTCTCAAAGCGATACCAGATCCTTAACTGTAGGAACATCAAGGCGCATTCGTAGGGAAGGATGCTCGTCGACGTGCCTTCTGGTACCCTTTTCTTCTTCAAATGCTAATGTGGCAGATTAGGCTGCGGCTGAAATATGAAATACATAGTGCAGCAAAATATTGGTGACTTTGTATTTGTTTAGGCAATACGGAAGAATGCAAATATTGGATAAGCGGTCTTCGAAACCTCATTGATGATGAGACTGAAGTTAATGGCTTTGAAACCCCGCAACAGGTTGCCGCATACATTTGGTTTTCAGTTTGTCAAAACCAAAAATGGACACTAGGTTATGCACAGTAAAGACGAGTTTTCAAGAAAAACATAGTTGCTTGATTCTGTTACCAAGTGTCGTAGGTTTCACAAACCAAAGTTTGTATCTACTTTTGCGGTAATGAGTGCTAATTTAAGAGAATTGAAAACAGTTACTACTTACGGTTTGAATAAGTTTTTAGAATGTTAATTGTTAAATGTTAAATTTTTAAATGTTTTTCTGTTTCCCCGATATTGTCATGTCGATTCTTAAATATTTTGGGATATATTTCGCGACTCTTATGAACACTGTAGGAATGCTATAGGAGTGAGCACAAATTTCTTCAGAAATCTTGGTTTCAGAATTCAGTTATTTTTATACTGATTTGATTTCAAATGGCAGTCATGCTCTAAAACACTCTGTCACCCCCACACTTTTGTTGTTCTTAGACAGGTCAATTATTGCATAATTTGTTCTAAAGTCTGACCAAAAAATGTAGGGAGTGCAATTGTTTGTTTATACTGAATTACCGGTACATTTTTGCTGCAGCAATGTATACATTTTCTGAACCGTCATGGTATGAACTTTCTTTTAGTTAAAAAATTTAAAAAATTAGAATTCATCAACAGAAGCCGATTTTGCAGTCTTGCAAGATCAGCAGATTTTAGAAACTAACCGTTCGATGGAAAATTAAGCCCATGTCCCAAACATATTGAATCCCAAATATAAGCCAATTTCGTCAAGAATTGAAATAGTTATTCAATTTTGTCGATTTTCAAAATACTTTGATCTTAGCCGTTTTTTCAACTTTGACTGGCTATTACTCGCGACTCACTCACATAATCATAAAGTTTAATCTGAGCTGAGACCAACCTATAAAGTTTTCGTGGCTAGTGACCTCTGTTGCACCGGCACTCGCAACGAATTTTTAAACAACAACTTGGCTTTTTAGCTTGTTTTTTGCTAGTTTACACTATTTGCGGCAACCGTAAGCGCACATAGCACAACTTGTCAGAAATCAGCTGAAATAGGGAAATTCATTGCGGGAGAAAAGTTAGTCGTAGCCACGAAAACTTATTGTTGGATTCAGCTCAGATTAAGCCTTATGATTATGCTACTTTTACTCGCTTTTGCTGGATACGCATTGCCGAAATTTTGGGTCAAAAAGTGGTATTATTCGAAAAAATCGATTTTCAAATTTTGAAAAACCACATAGATCACCTGAAAGCTGACACGTAAGCGGTCCTGCAAATTCAATTGAAAAATTTTTTCATTGAGTGAGTCGCGAGTAAAAGCCAGTCAAAGTTGGAAAAGCGGCACGGATCAAAGGATTTTGAAAATCGAAAAAATTGAATAACTATTGCAATTCTTGACGAAATTAGCTTATATTTGGGATTCAATATGCTTGGGACATTGGCTAATTTTCCACGGAACGGCTAGTTCCTGGCACCTACTGATCTTTCAAAACTTAAAAAATCGGCTTCTTTTGATGAATTTTAATTTTTTCAAATTTTTTTCAACCAAAAGAAAGTTCATGCCATGATGGTTCAGAAAATGTTACATTGCTGCAGCAAAAATGTACCGGTAATTCAGTAATGAACAAAACAATTTCCCTACGTACATTTTTTGGTCAGACTTTAGTGAATTATTTAGCAATTTAGCCTAAGTCTGCCAATCAGAGCAATGCTGCAGCGTCAGTCAACGAACAGGTCTTGTCTGCCAAATTTCGTGAGATACTGTCACTGGTGAGCGGCTCCGTTTCCGATAGCGAACGGAAAGCTGCTGGATATAGTCTGGCCCAGTTTCTAATCAACTGCATCTACTCAAACAGATTCAATACTTGCGAAAGGTATGTAAATAATACTAATTTTATTTATTATCATCATATCATCAGATATTGTAGCCTGTACAAGGACTAATTTCAAGGGGACCATGGCACACAGAGCTGTGTAAAATTACACAATTGAGTAGTACTAAGAGCAGTTTTAGTAGTGAAACAACTTGCAACATTTTTAAAGATGTTATTGTGGAATTGGCCTCAACTTGATCATTTCAAATAATTAATTGCACGACTAAGATGCGCTTTTTCATTTTCTAGCATTTTCGTCTCCCAGGTTCTGAATGCCGAATACGGGAACTGTTTTGTTTCGCACAATGCCTCAGTGAGATCATTTATGCAAATGGAAGGAACCGGAGCTGCTTCAGGTTGTTCTGTACTAAACCAAATTTAGATTAAACAAAAACAAGTTTATTGGCTGGGAAGGTGGTCAATAACGATGGTAGAACAGTGAAGTTATCCTGTTCGTGTTCAATTTATGAAAATTTGCACATTTTGCCTGCTGCGCTAGGTTTGCTCAGCCAGGGCTTGAGCAGACATTTTGTTTACTAAACTTGTATTTTACCGTACTGCATGCGTGTAGTGGTTTAGCATAAGCAGTGCATGACTTGTTTGTGGATTTCTCTATTGGAAGATTTCTTGGATTTTACTCCTTCACGCCCTGGCTGGGTCCTTTACTTTTCCTCGGGCCGGAGTAGCCCTGCCAGAAGTC
>JASAND010031083.1:0-15074 GCA_030248195.1 Trissonchulus latispiculum
AATTTTTCGATTTCGCGAAATTCGAAATTTTCGATTTCTGGGGGACAAGGGGAACCAAAAAAATTTTTGTCTCCGATTTCGCTGAAAAGTTGCATATAGGGATTTTCTGGATTGCTGCACACGAAAACGAAAACCGTTTTGGATCAGCTTTTCGTTAGCTGAAATAAATGAATTGTAAGCTTAATGTTTAAGCTTATATTTAGCTAACGAAAAGCTGGATCGAAAAACGGTTTTCAGTTACGTATTGCTCGACCAAGATAACCCCTATAAGCAACTTTTCAGCGAAATCGGAGACAAAAATTTTTTGGTTCCCCTTGGTCCTCCCTTGGAAAACTTAAAAATTTAAAATTTTTAAAATTTTAAAATTTTGCTGCAGATCGATCAGAAATGTGTTCAAATGCATCCATACCAAATTTGAACTAAATCGGTTAAGTTTTGCAAAAGTCACGCGCAGGTGTGCGTCTGCCTTAGTATCGCCTTGGAACATTTATAAATTTTGAACTGTAGCGGAACTACTTCAATATCTTGTAACATGGACATTTACCTATTATTGACGTTTACGGTTTGGACAGCATCTGTTAAAGAAACCAATGCCAGTTCATTAGACAGATACGATCAGTCAGTGACTAAAATCACAAGGAGAAGCGGAAAGAAAGATAATTAACAAAAAGAGTTTACAGAGGACAACAGAAAACTACTTAAACCCTGAACAGTCAAGTCCGTTCATCGACTCTAAATGTTAATATGTATTTTTCTAGAGCCATTTTGTAGAAGGAAGAGCAGTCATTTTAGGATTTCCAAGCAGTTGAAGTTCCGCCTGAAAGAAATTTTAAGCAAGACAATGTCAACAAAATATTGAGGAAAACGTCTAAATCTTTTCATTAAACCAAGCTTTCCAAGATTATTGTTGACATAAGAGCTTTAGTAAAAAATTTAGAGCAAACCTGGTTTGACGGAACTGAAAAAGCTTTCTGGTGCTATCTGAAATGTGAAATCGGTGGAAGAGATTTTCAAATAATGTGGCGCTGAAAATGTTTGTCCAAGTTCTATTTATGTAGGGGTTGGGAAAGTAATGTTTTTCCAATTGGCAACTAAAGTGCAACAGGTGCTACATATAATTTGGATGATTGTTTGCAGATTCGAATAGGCGAATATTTACCTAACGAGTTTTAGACTAAAGTACTGCACCTGTTTCAAATTGTTTCCACATGTGGCATAGACCATGGGCAATCAGTTTTTGGCCCAATCCGGCTTGTTTCTTGCAACTGCAATCATTAATTAGCAAGAATTATTGCTGGATACGCCAATTCCGCTCTAGTTAAACGACTTTGGAGGAAACCCGGATCGGGACTGGGAGCCAAATGTGCAAAGTATCGCATACATTAACATAGGGCCTGGGGGGGCTTGGCTTGGCTTGGCTCCTGAGTGCAGTAGGCTTTGTGGACGTCCTGAGTCAGCAATGCTGTGAATTTGTTGTTCTTAACTTCGGTAAGGGTAACTTCGAGTCGTAGCTAACTTTTGCATTAGTTAGCCTTCCTCAACACCTGAGCAAACCACATTCGTCTTCAGAAATGTCCAGCTGTCTAGCCAGGTTTGTTGCTTTTCGTTTCTCAAGACCCCCTTTCTCTTTCCCAAACTAGTGCTGTACGTACTTCACCCGTTGCAGTCGGGCTGACTTAATTCCCATGGTGTCTATGGAAATGGGGGCATGCCCAAAAGAAGTGGGCATCTTCGTTTTCATTAATGCAGATAAAAAACTTTGGCAATATTCAGTCACCCGTAGTAATTTTCTCACAGAAGAAAACCGGTCTATGTCGAGGTTGAAGGGAGTTTCAAGGGAGCAGTCGGATATCTTAGTCATTTGTGTTGGGTGACTGCTCTGAAGGGTTCCTGAGATGGAGACATCCTCTGTGGAAGCATCATTGTCGTTCTTGACATGGTTCTCGAATTTCTAGTCTGACTGCAACCAGAAGGGCCCTTTCAGCCAGAAAGAGCGTTCATTGAATAATTCAGTGATGTGGCTTGTGGCTAACTTGCTAGTCGCCAAAAAATGCGGATTTTCATTCGAATTGACGGAGTGACACTGTATATCTTTTTTGGTGAACTCTTGGACTTTGGATGTCCATCGGTAGGTAGGTTATTCTTGGGTATAAGCCAAACTAGAACAGTTTGGGAATCAGTGAATAGGTGTTTGGACTCAGACTTTTGTCTTAATTGATGTTCAACAAAATCCAATGCCCTGACGCCAATGTTGAACTCTAGTATTTAGAGCTTAGGAATGCTTGTAGGCGGTTTCAGTGGTGCTACCCTTGCTTTGACGAATATAAAATTTGAGTTAATGATTCCTCGCACTTCTCGGCGTAGATAGACAGCAGCGGCGTACATATGCCGCTGGGCTGGCGTCGGTAAAACAAACTAGTAGGTATGGAATTACGTTGTCGAAACCAATCCATCTTGCAGCTTGCTATCTTGATTTTTGAAATTACTGTCAACTGTGTACACAACAGCTGCCATTCTGGTAGGTGTACTTGGCATATCTCGTCATTCCAGCTAATCTTGCCCCTCCGAAGATTTTGAATCAGAATCCATCCCCTGGTTGTCACAAGATCAAAGATTCCTAGAGGATCACACATCTTTGCCACGTTTTGCCTCGCGGTTCGTCATCTTCTTTCCGTCCACACTAACTGCTTTTGGAGAAACATGGTCTGTTGCGGAATCCCAAATCAAACCTAACACTTTCGTTTAGATTCCCTGGACCTGATCTTCTTCAGGCAGTTTAGAATGGAAGTAGAAGTTGTCAGATATCCATTCTCGGAAATTCATAGAAGCTTTGTTGAACAGCGATTTTGAATCATGACAGAGGCAATTCATTTCATCTAGATTGTTTGCACTGAAGAAGCTTCCATATATGTGTTCCATAGTATATGCACTGAAACTATCCCTGGATTAGACTTTAGGTTTATGGTTTACATAACTTTAAGATTTAATTAAAACTTCCTTGACGTTTCACCTAAGTTTCTTTGCAAAAATCACAGAATATTTAACACCTACCCTGGTCGGCAATGTTATGTATGCGACTATTAGGCTATTATAAGCAGACGAACAAAGTAAAGATGTAAAGAGACTTCCAAAGCGATGAATGATCATTTTCTACCAAAGATCAATATCATTTCTGAACGTTACAAGTTTCATAATTTAAGGCAAAGTCGATCGATTATGATCAATTGCGCAGTTTCTGGCTCGTTTACGCACACGAGCTCAATTTTGTAACTTTGCTGACTTATATGCCTCACTTAGAGATCACTTAGTTTGTGGTTTTGGTTCCGAGCAAGTTCAAAGACGGCTATTAAGCCCGGTTCACCTTAGGCAATCTGCAAGCAATCTAGTTGCCGGCAATTTAGGAGCAATGACAATATTGCCAGCAATGTACCGTTCACACTACATCACCAAGATTGCCGGCAATATAGCGGGACATTTCAAATTATAGTCTAGTGGCAATCTGTATTCGCCTATATTTACATGTTTAATTGCCTCAAAGCTTGCTCGCTGTCCTAGCAGAGATTGCTGATTGACAGCAATATTGCTGGTAATTTTTACACTGTTCACACTAGCAATAATTTGGCAATCTGTTGGCAATCATATTGCTGGCAACCATATTGCCGGCAATTATTGCCTAGTGTGAACCGAGCTTTAAAAAGGGCACATTGCAGTTGTTTGTCGCTCAGCCAGACCTGTTAGCAAACCAAGTCGACCGAACAATAATTTCAAAGTCCAGTAAGTCGCCGCCTCCGATTCCGCTGACGATGACATTAATGCTTCATTCAGCTACTGTTGTTCGATATATCTGTTAAACTGCGTGAAGAGTCATCGTTCATGCACATTTACAATGGAATTTAGAACACTAAAGATGCTAGGTAAAACAGTTTTTTTCTGAAATCAAGCAGAAATGTATTCAGTGAAAACGAGAAAAATAATATAGTCCGATCTAATTAGAGGAGAATTAATGAAAGCAGCTTTTTCCATGAAAGAATAGGTAGCCGCCTGCCAGTAACAAATTGTTTTCTACTAGCTAGAGGATTTCAAATCCAATACAGATTATATCACTCAAATGACTAGAAAGGCGAACTAGTTAAGGCTTTGTGCAGACAAGAAAAATTCAAGCTGTCCCATGACAATAATCGCAAAATATTACTTTATTTCGTTATGATATCATAGCTAGATTTATAGCTGATATAAGGATTCGTTTGGCTGCTTGCTGTCGTGTACTGGTACTAAATAAGGTGGAATCAAAATTTTCTAACGTCGACAACTATAAATGTGAACTTAGGAAATTGGCAGTGTCGGCATCACAAATAGCAGTTATATAATTAGTACCAAAGACTAAAGAGTAGTCGGTTGTGTAGAAAACTTATCTTCCTTCCAAGTACTGAACTCCTGTCATCTTCGAGAAAACGAAGGTACGGTTGACTGAAGAAAAGGAAACCGTATTTAGTTTTCACTGTGATTCATGTCGTTGCTGTGGGCTTGGCATAATCTCGAAAGCAGAAGGTATACAGCCGGGAAATGTGTATGGCATAGGCAGAACCTTATAGTTATGTAAATTTACAGGCTGAACAGCCATTGTCTGAGTCATTATATGGATCGAGATAGCTAGATTTTATAGGCAAGGTGTAGATGAGCTGCAGTACTGGCAAAGATTAAACATTGTCGCAATTGATCCTTCATAGCAAAGTTTCTCGTAAATTGCGACAATGCTTATATAATCTCTGCCAGTACTGCAGCTTCATGTGTTCAGCTTGTCTATAAAATCTAGCGACCGCGATTCATGTATCACGCCAAATATCACGTTCAATTCATGGAAGCCGTCTCAACTCAACTGAATTCAAGAAAATACAGTCCAAGGCCTGAAAGCTTCAGCAGAAGAAATGCATGCTTGCTAGCCCATTAAGTCATTTCCCCAGAAAAAACATTAGTGGCAAACCAACAAAGCTTCAACCTACCCAAGAGACTTAAGAATTTAGTCTTCAGGTTCAATCTTTTGAAAGACCTTTATTAAACGTTCATGTATGTAATTCTATCCATTCTGCATCAGTGGGACTTTTGTGCTCCTAGCCTAAAAATTCGCTAGCCTCCACTTACTGTTTTTCAATGTTCCTATTTGCTAGATCAAAGAGTTTTTGGATTTTCTCCAGAATCAAAAATATACAAGCCAGACTTAGCATATGCTCTTTTTAATCAATAAACAACCGTTGTCCCAATAAAGACTAAGTATTAGCAAGAGTGCATAATTGCACTATATATTAGAAGAAGAGTAAGCTACTAGAGGGCTTCTCTTCTTGGCATTGCGTAACGGTGCTCCGACCACAATACGCGAATGTTTCCCCGTTTGGTGGGGGGGGGGTCGACAAGCAAGTTTGGGGGGGTATGCAAAAGGGGTCCCCGTTTGGTGGGGGGGTATGCAAAAGGGGTCCCCGTTTGGTGGGGGGGTAGGCAGAAGGGGGTCCCCGTTTGGGGGGGGGTCGCCGAGTCAGCCTGAAATTGTCTGAATCTGATTGGCTGTTGGCGACCCCCCCCCCCAAACGGGGACCTCTTTTCTGCTACCCCCCCCCACCAAACGGAGGGGGGGTATGCTTTGTCGATGAGAGCTACCCCCCCCCCCCCACCAAACGGGGGAACATTCGCGTATTGTGGTCGGAGCACCGTTACGCAATGCCAAGAAGAGGAGCCCTCTAGTGGCTTACTCTTCTTCTTATATATAGTGCAATTATGCACTCTTGGTATTAGTGTTTCTAAGGGCCTATTTTTTACAGATTAAATGGTCGGATTGAACTGATTAAAATTCAGCCGGATTAAATCTTTTATTTATTTATTTATTATTTATTATTTATAAAATCCTCGGATTAAACGAGTTAATTTGAATCTATTTAATCCGCCATTAAAGAAACAGAGATTAAAAATTTTAATCCGTCAGCTTTTGATCTCTTTAATCCGCGTAGCTGGAAGAGGATTAAAAATTAGTTGAAAATGCAGGACATGATTGAACGGGTTAAAATTACAGTAATATTTAAAGGAACAGCGATTAAGCAGGTCGGGTTAAAATTAACTCTTCCATTCCTTCCTTCTTTAATGGGAATTAATTTTAATCTAATCCGTTTTATTTTTAAATAAATAGGGACAAGGGGCCTTTTCGCGCAGCGAGTTAAAAGTTAAAAGTTGAAAGAACTAAAATTAACCATGTTTTTCGCGCACAGGGTAAAGGAGTTAAACAGTTCATTTTAACTCGCTGGCAGGGTTAAACCAGTTAAAAATTTAAACTTTACTCTTTTAACGCTCGCGCGAAAAGGCACTAAGATAAGCCTAATGTTAGAGGGAATGAGCTTTTAGATCGCCTTGGAAAATTTGACCAGATATGTTAAAAAAGATATTTTACCATGTAGACTGACAAAGGTACTCCGAAGCACTTGCTAGTAGGTAGGACATGGTCACTACTTGCTCCCACCCGACTGTATCATCCGACTGTTCAATTTAAACTATAGAAACATGGTTTTCAATGAACTTCAAATCTTATGAGACTGATTTTACGAGTCAAACAATTTTCCCAATAAACTTGATATAAAAGCATCTCAGTTTCACTAATTCCAGTCTGGAAACAGCTTCAGATTTCTAAATTATCATAGTTCTGAATTATAATGAGATAGGTGTGTCAAATGATCGAAAACTTACAACCAGTATCAGTTGGTGAAAAACATCAATTAATCAGCTAAAGTAGTAATAACTATAAGTATTAGTTAATTAATTAACAATTAATTAATAATTATTCAATTATTATTGTATCCTCAGCGGTATCCGGTCAATCCAATCTGTATACATTTCAACCCTTTATCCATTTTAATATTAAATTAATTAAATTAAATAAATTAATGTCAATTAATTAAATAGTTCATATTTAAGTTATTCTCCCATTGGGACAACTCTTTCTTCTTTTACCCCCGTTAGTTGATTAGATTAACATTTAAGTTATCGGCTAAAACTAAAACCATTATATGACTGTACTTATATTTATTATTTATATTTATATATATGTATATATATATATATGTGTATATATAAGTGTATTTATAAAGTCTTGGTAAAGTGTTAACGTGGTAACATGATTGTATTTTTGGAACATCTTGCTTAATGATTTACTGCTGCTAGAGCATGCGTTTTTACCGAAAAAGAATGTTAGAAACAATTTGTCAATATTTACTTTAATTTTCATTTGTAAAAGATTGTAAAGTACCAGTCAGGTTTTGTGATGAGCGAAGTAGCTTGTGTAGAGCCGTTGTGAAATAGCTTGTAGCTTCTAATTAGACTCATGGAATTCAATGAAAGAAGAAGAATGTAAAATAATCTTTCCAGAGAAATAAGAAGAAGGTTTACTGAAACTTAAAGTTAGAACGGATTCTATGTCGAATAATAAGTCGTAAAATCTAATATTAAACTAAGTGGGTCGGTCATCAAAATAACTAGTTTTAAAACTAAATCTTGTCATGTGAAAAGAGTTCTGTACCTTGATAACTTTTTGTGGAAAAGCAAGGAGCTAATTTAAACTAACTTTAAATCAACCTTGACACCTCAACCGTGAAATCTAAGACGTGCATCTAGCCGTCCCGGTGTTCCAAACATTATCAGATTTCGATTAGTAAACTGATACAGCATTTGGATAGTAACGAAAGATAGGAAAACTTTAGAAGGCAGTACTAACTAGTATTACGCAAAAGTCAGACTTTAATGAGCAAGCTTAACTTTTAACGCTTTAGCTGTTTTAATGTTTATTTTTCGCTGGATAGAAGGAAAGTACGAAAACAGAACGCACTGAAGGTGTTGCTTAGAATGACTTCAGTTCATCTAAAAGACAAAGTGAAAGAGAATGAGATCTTGCAGGCTCAAAGGCACCTCTACTGTTGAGGCTTCTGTCAATGGTTCATTTGAAACAAAACGGAAACTAAGATGCCAATTAGCAGAATATACATCTTTCAGAGAAGCAGTACTGATATCTCTAATGAAAAAGCCCAACTATGGAGCTAGGCTTCGGCTTAAGGTCTGAGCTTGAACGGCATATGGTTTTTAGCACACAGAGAAGGAGAGCTGTCTGCAATTCTCCGTGGTTTTAAGGTAAATTATGGGAGAAAATATTTTTATTCCAGCAATATATGTAGTTGATTAGAACCTAGGTAACTTCTGAGCTGAAATCTGGCATCCTAGACTACCATGAAGTTGCATAAGTTTGCATAAGTTAAAGTGGATCAAGAATGACCCCCTTTGACCAAAAAGTAAAATGGTGTAAAGAATTAGCTTAGTTTTTATGTATCGATATCGAATCACGTATTTTCGTTTGTCGAAATGGGGGTTAAATTGTACCGTTTGTTTTTCTCTACAAAATCGTTAATGCATGTTCTTTTAAAACCAATGGTAAAACACCAGAGACATAGCGGTGGTTGCTGATTAAAATTGTTTGTCTTTTTAATTAAACACATGTTTTGTGTCAAGTTTAAAATGAAAACATTGTTCATGTTCAGCATTGTTGAAATCTACTAATTTTAGTTCACTTTATTAGTTTCTAACTTTAATTATTAAATCTTCTTCAAGTTGTAGTGCTTCTACCAGGGCTGGTGGACCAAGACGAAACCGAGGACGAGCCCGAACGGTGTCAGGTACCCTTGTACCCACGAAACCAGGGCCTAGAAGAGGGAAGGGAAGACGGAGGTTCAGCTTTTCACTCACCATTGAAAGTAAAGAATTTGCCCAGCCGAGTTTCGAACCACGGTCCTTCTGACTCCGGAGCAGACATGCTAACCAACTACCATAGGGTTATCAGCTGAACTCCCGTATCAGGCTTCGCAATCTTTCCTATGCCTGCTTCCCTTACAAAGTTATTGAATCAGCGAATCTGCCACGACAAATAAAATAAAAAATGAAAATATTTCAATCGTGACGGCTGATGGCTGACCATTATCGTTGACTTTGCACTTGCAAAGCAAAATAACAGGAGTAAAGTCGAAACCAGTCGTTTGCATGACATCGTTGGAAAGCTTTGGAAATGTAGCAAATTCTTGGGGTCACCCAAGCATGCCTTCTCTGGGTTTTAATGTGTTGAAACTGCCCTGCAGGTCAATATAACATTTCCACCTGTTGTCAGCAGTCAGTAGTCACGATCTCAGCTATTGTCCACTCTTGGCACTAGTCTATCGTCTGCAGAAAAGAAATGAGTGGTCATGGTCATTCATATACTACAGATTACAGAAACCCTCTTATGAAAATTTGCTAAGCTAATAATTTTTCCTTTGTGTTGTCCCCACTTCTCCTTAGGCGCTAGCCTGCGCCGGGTGCGGGTAGCTATGTGAATCATATCAAGAAAATCTCCCGTAAGCAAAATTAAAGGTTTGCTTAAAGCTTAAATTATATGCGGATACACATCTTTAGAATGCCCTCTGACTTGCTACTTGTTGTAGAGTGATATGATCGCATGCTAGTGATTGCATGTTATGTTCTAAGCTAGGAATCGTTACTATATGCTGATGTGTAGTTAGGTAATTTGAAATGTACTCAGATGCAGTGTCAGTCTTGCAGTAAACATCATAGAGTACGATCGTCTCTCAACACAACATTGGCGACGAGTTGGTCTGAACCTACGACATCACTATGAATTCCCTACGACAGCCACCGTCGTTTTTGGAAACTCCTGGAGACCCGCCAATCCCATGGCGACAGTGGAAACAGTCCTTCGACATGTTTCTGACCGCATCGGGACTAGCCGAAGTGCCTGACAAGCGAAAGATTGCCTTGCTGATTCACTGTTTGGGTGCAGAAGCTCAGCGCATTTACCACACTCTGCAGTTTGAAGCCAACGATGTGACGTATGAAGAAGTGCAACAACAGCTAGAAGCCCAGTTTTCTCCGAAGCAGAATCCTGTCGCTGCTCGACACACGTTCCGGCAGAGAAGACAAAACCCTGGTGAGTCCTTCACATCATTCTACAGCGATCTACGTGCGCTGGTTGTCTTATGTGATTTTGGGCCAACCCAAGATGACATGCTCAGAGACCAGATCGTTGAAGGCATCAATCAACCAAGGATCAGAGAAAGATTGCTCATGGAGTCAAATCTGACCGTTGCAAGGGCCGCGCAAATAGCTGTGCAGATCGAGAAAGCTATCTCAGAAGCGAAGGAGCTAGCTCAAGACAAGTCCGCCACCGTGAACCACATCCGCCAACAGTCTTCGAGCAAGCGTTCACGACGACGCCATGGATTCCATGACCGTCATGAGTCTCCTCAACGTAAGTCTGCGTCAAGTGAAGAATCTGAGTCCTCAGAAGATTGTCAGCAGTGTAGCGCCTGTGGATCCGGCAATCATGCATCGCGGAGCAAGCACTGCAGAGCTAACGGCCAAACCTGTTTTTCGTGTGGGAGAAAAGGACATTTCTCTAACGTGTGCCGGTCGGGAAGAAAGCGGAGTGGGAAAAACATCCACACCGTCACAGTCGAAGCGGACGTCAGTGAAGATAATGAAGATAAAATTGTTATTTTGTAAGCTTTGGTAAACCAACCAAACCTATGTGAAACCTTTGGGTCCCTATTCTTTTTGTGTAAAAGGGAAATGTTGTAGAGTGATATGATCGCATGCTAGTGATTGCATGTTATATTCTAAGCTAGGAATCGTTACTATATGCTGATGTGTAGTTAGGTAATTTGAAATGTACTCAGATGCAGTGTCCGTCTTGCAGTAAACATCATAGAGTACGATCGTCTCTCAACACAACACTACTTCTGATGGTATAAAGCATATTGCTGCTAGTTGTTGCTAAAGTTTTATTTTGAAAAACCCATCAAAAATGAACACTTCAAACAGTTTTGGCTAATCGTTACTAAATAAAAGTTTTCTTACCAACAAGTTACAGCAGGTTTGTATCATTAGAAGATAACGTTGCGCTGCTTACCCCCCTAACTTTGCTTCTACCTTCATGATAAACATTTTGAGTTTAGGCAATTTTTCAAATGGGGGCTTGTTTGATATGATCGATATGTACTACAAGGTAATGTGTTTTAAAGAATTCAAGTAATTACCTCCACTAGGACCACCAGGTCCAACTAATCTGAATAGTAGAAAAACAAATAAGCCAATCCATTTTGCAGGGAAACTCATACTTATTTACATAAACAATGCAATAAGATAATAATGAGTTACAGTTAACTTTACATGTCCCAAAAGTTTGGCATTCTATTATACAATTCCGTTATTAATTATTTCCATTATTGTTTCGCTGTCGTTATCTTATATGCCAATAGTCATTGAAGCAATTAAAGTGATTAAAGAAGCAATTCAAGAGAAAGGGAATAAAGGAAGGGTGGAAAAATGATTAATTTGAGTATTTGCCAAATTTTTAAGAAAAATAAGCTCAAAATAAGCCATCACAAAAATGGCAAAACTACCGATATGGAAGCTCAATTAAACCACCGGCGAAACGGGAGTTCGAATTGACGTGTGTAGTTTATTAAAGATTGATGTTGTACTTGTACCTAATTAACATTTTTGATATTATCGTAAAGGTGCTTGTTGCTTATTGGAGTTTTGCAGAAATTTCACCTGCAGTATAAATTATCTATTTAATTGAATACTCCCTAAGGTTCAATTTATACCTGATAATAAACACTAGATGAAATGTGCATATACTTCTATTTTCAGCAAAAATATTCGAACATGCTGTGATAAAAGGTCACTCAGTCTGAGCATAGTTCAGACATTTGCTTGTATTTGAGTTCATTCCATAAATTTCCGGTGCTTCATAAATGCTTCGAACGCATCTTTTTCGATTCTGTTCGTTCAGAGCCACAAACTGATCAGGATAGTGACCTGATTCAAAGTATGGTATAATCCCACCGTAGTCGGCTGGGGCACAATTGCAAGGCTGCTCACGCCAGGTATTGGCCCAGTCAGGCTGCCAACTCAAAGGATGGGGAATTCGTTCCAGTAGTTGTGGCATACCTTTGCAGCTGAGCAGACGCGGTGGCTCCAGTGGAACCCCAAAGTATTCGGTGAACCAGCGAAACGCCTTGATTCGTCGACTCTCGCCGGGACCGCCAGGATCTGCTGGATCCTCGCCATTGCATTCGTTGTTGATTATGAGGCTGGTGGGTCCGAAAATCGGCCCCTCATAGCCAGCCTCCCGGTTGAGGCTGCCAGGCTCCCACAGTCCCAGAACGATATCGTGCATGGCTGGTTTTGGAGGTTGAGGAGTCATGTAGAACCATAGGGAGGCCAAAATCGCCAAAGGAGGATCCCGGTGTCGGATCACAAGATTAGGATTCGCCAAAAGATTAAGCATAATCCCCTGGCTCTGAAGCCAGTTCTGGAATTGACCATAGTTGAAGTTGAAGGAAAGCTGAATGGCACCCCTTCCAAAGTAGCAACCTTTGTATTCATTGTCGCCAAGAGTCTCGTTACTGCAGGGAAAGAAATAGTCTGCTTCCGCACTTTCCACGCAGTATCTGCCACTAAAGGCACAACTTTCCCCGTCTTCGGGATTGGCCCCACCGTTTGGAACCAAGGCAGAAACCGGACCACCTTCAAACCAATTGTAGAATCCACCTCGATAGAAGCAGGCATGTGCCTCAGTCGCGTTGGTGAAGATTTTGTAGAGATCTGCATTATTTTCGCCCGTTTCTTGGACAGCATGCGCAAAGAATGCAGCCAGATCTCGGCGAAAATTTTCCTCCGGTGAATATCCGTTTGGCGGGGATTCCGCACCGAAGCTTGGAAAGTATCTGGAGGCAATCACAAATGCATCATAGCTATAGGGAGAACATATTGTGGATCCCCAGCCCAAATTTGCCCAAGGAAATAAATCATCGAATATGTCTCGAGTGAACCAACGTTCCAAATCAGAAGGCGGCAGGTGGTTGGGATCAGTGGGTGGAATACATTCCGATGGTGGTCCGCGTCCAAATTTCAGGGCAGTTGGACATTTCAAGTCCAGGACGCAATTGCCCAAAATACACTTTTGACCTTCTCTACAGGGTGTTTTGCACTGTGCTGCTGGAGAGAATTTCTGTGATTCGCCTGAAAAATAAAACGTTTGCAGTTACTGAAATGCTTTCTAAATCTGTAAATAAGATTGGGATATAGGAAATTATGAAATTGTGAAATGGTTTTGGTTTTACTTAATTGATCACATTTATATTGCACAAATATTTCCGTTCACAAATTTTAAGCTCGCACAGGACATATTTGTCGGCACACCTTCCGCATGTAGCCGCAGCACACCTTTGAACTCTGTATTGGATTAGGCCAAAGTTGCAAGCTTAAAATAAAAGCTGAAAGTGTTCAGCGATTAGACATGTGACTAGTCAATGTGGCTTCGTTCTTGTTTGATAGTATTGTGATAATGCATGATATCCACTGGAAAAAAACAAGTCCTGCTGACCTTTAATCAGCATACCAAAGGTGCTGATCGCTGTAATGTAAAATTGTAGTGAAAAGTATTTGAATGAAAACCATTTTTCCACAGTACTTGGCTTTACTTTTCCCCTTTTGCTAGAAATTTCAGTCCCGATAGACTCAGAGATCATAAGCTTTGTGTAGATTACGTATTTGAATGCAGATTTCGTTGCTGTTGCTGTTCCACTGGGTTCTCCCGAAGGTTATGCTTTCGACCACACTAGAGCAGAATCTGTTTTGATTAAATTCTGTTTTCTTCAAATGCTTTGACTCGCACGCAAGGAATAGTTTTCGGAGTCATACACGAATCTGTAGTCCGGTTTTATTCGGCTTTTAGTTAGATTAGCATTTAAGAACCAAGGTTAAATCTTTATCTTAATCTGTATATGTAGGTACAAGGTTTTAACAAACCTCCTCTAACAAACCAGTCCCCTGGACCCCTTGCAAATCGAAAAAATTGGAAAAATTTAAATTTCCCAAATTTGAAAGATTGTTATAGTTGAATTCAGCGTGGTAGAAAAACATCTACAAATCTTAGATCGATTGAACCTATTTTGTGACTTACAATGTGACCTGGGGATATCTATCTGCATAAGATTCTACACGGATCTAAATAAATTCTTCCATAAATTTGTTTGTGATGTTAGGTTCTATGAAATTGATGTGAAATGAGTTTGTAGAGGATAGATGCGCACGGATCTCAATGGCGTTAGCGTCACAGCATTGCTTTACTAAAACCACTTGTAAATCGTGGCTCCCTTCGCACTAATCACAACAGTCTATTCGACAACGTAGAACAAAAACCCACCAAGGTTTATGAAGCAGAAAGAAGCAGTAAACAATAACTGCCACATCATTTCAGACCACGATTGTAAAATGATATCTTCAAGTATATTCACCGGTTAAAAGTTTCAAAAATATTTTAAACAGTTTTGAATCAGTCCGATTATCAAATGGACACAGGCTATGCAAGATTATTAGAGCGATTATTTGACCATTAATTAAACGTTAAGTGGCTAGAAATGTGAATTATTTATAAATGACAAAACGTCATCGCCGAAGGAAAAGGAATTTTTAAATTCATTAAACTGAATGTTAATGCAATTGCGCCATTTCATTTTCACTGTAGTTGCTTCTGCTTTTAATATTACAAAAAAGAACCTACAATGTATTCACATGTACAATTACTGCATACATCGATACATGATACAAGAATAGATAAAAACATTCTGACCTCAAGGCTGTATATATGGGACCCTAAAATTCGTTTTCATGTGAATTCGGATTACATTCCGACTGGGAAGTTAATCATAAGAAGGATGGCAATGTTTATGGATGGAAGGAGATGGAGGTTAATTGGAGGGGGTTCGTTTGTGAGCGCACTAAACTGAAAGTTTACGTGAAGCCAGCATTGCTGATTCATATCCCTTCACCAAAAGTGGACTCCTCACCGGAGGACGCATGATCCGCTAAGTAAATGACAGAATGAAACTCTTCCTCTCTGCTTGGAAACCTGACACAGGGACAGGCTTACCATACTGATTGACCTTTAACATATAGCTTCCCCCAATTAACCAGTTAACCAATTCCTTATTTTT
>JASAND010031085.1:0-52153 GCA_030248195.1 Trissonchulus latispiculum
TTAGTCAAACTCTAACATCCAACATGTACTATCATCATAACATGTATGTGTACATATCCCACATGACTATATCAGACAGTTTTATATGCTTGGACATATCAGTTTTTGGGGTTCTTGGGAGTTCTTAACTTTTCGAAGAGTTCGAATGTGCCAGATCAAACATGTGCCTGTTTTCAATCGATATGAATATAGGTAGACGTTTTCAGAGCTATAGACCTTTTTCGAAGTAGGGGTCGACCTCCCCAGAACCGGACCCCTTGTTAATGTGTGATCCCTATCAGTGACAGCTTCATGCGCAAAGACGGCAGAGTTTACACGGTTAGTTACTTTGCTCGAGTTGTGGGGCCAGTCCTATAAACGCTTTTGAACCCTAAGATTGAATTTAATTATTTTCAACACACAGATTCACCCAGCCCAGGTTCAGGACCATCCCGAGTAAAGGAATTGATAGGACTGAGTTGAAGTTATTGACACCCATCTAATGACAGACAGTGTGAATTTGGGTTTCTGTTCTTTCTTCAAAATTTAAAATGTCTGCCATTATTTAGATAATTATCAACCAAAACCATAATAAGAAAATTAGTATTCCGAGTTTGTCGTTTGAATTTGAAAACAATTTGACGTGACCTAGTAACTTTTACTTTGCAAAGTATTTTGCCAAGAGCCTCTGTATGTCTCGTGCTTTATTTCTCGTCACAAGTGAAGGATCCTGAAGTCTTAAACTGCCCTGGCTAATTTCTGCTTTCGCTTCAGCCATCGTTGTCAACAATTTACTTTAACGGGTGGGCATGATGTACCTCAGGGTGAACTGCCATGGTCCGTCCATTATGGCTGGTGATGGACAGGTCTCCAGCTTTGCTAAACCCCTAAATTGTGAAGACAGTTTATGCGGAGTCAGCTATACAACAGTCCAGCCCAGAAGTAAATAAATACGTAGTAAATAAAGTACTACTAATTCCGTTGGAATGTTTGTTAAGAATTAAGATTTAGATTTAAATTGTACATCATCCATCATATTCCATGCCAACCCACGTTGATCATGTTCGTTTGTAAACCCAGTATTCTACTGAATTTCAGTTTTCCACATTTCACTACGTACTTTCTAGGTTTTCTACTACAACCTTTTCATAGAAAAATTTGTGATTTATGATAAAACGGCATTAGGGATGTTGTCCATAGTAAATTGGCATTAATTTTTAACTAAGCCCCTTCCTTTCTGTCCCACACCTGCTCCTAAACAAGCTCGAGTTTCAAAAATCTTAAGCTTGAAAGAAATATGAACCGAGAAGGGTTCATTTGTCTCAGTTTTTATTTATCACTGTCTGAGTTCAACTTTTATTTTGTTTTATCGAGATTTTTTGATTACTTTATCCTAAGGATATGGCTTTCCATTCATAAATCATGAAACCGTTGTGTAATTTGATTTATTCAACTCTCTTTCTCTGTTTTAGAAATTTTTTCCAGCCTTAGTTTTTTTATGTCTTTGAGCAAGTTAGGGGGCAGTCATGGCTGAGTTTTGTTTCTATTTTAGGAAATTTCTAATCACATATATCTTAGCTGGATATTGAGGTTTAATGTTGATGTTGATGTCTGCGTAGACTGCAGAGAGGTGGTAATTAAAGGAATTTGTATGCTAAGAAATGCTGAGACCGAAATGTAGGTATTCTTGTTTACAAAGTAGCACTTAAGCTTCAGCAGCTAATTAGGAGCGTAGGGTAAACTCCAGACACAAGTGCAGGATCCGTTGGATATTGTTACGGTTACGGTTTTGTCATGGTTAAAGAGCAGAGCACAGTTTCAGCTAAGTTGCAGAAGGTTGTTGCAGAGGCTTGTACAACGAAAATTTTTAAGGTTCACTAGCCTAAATAGCACAATTCAGCGCAGTCAAAGAATGGTTATCGTCCGGGAAGCTCCAAATGGAATTTGAAGTGTCTCGCTTGACAGTTTCCCGCTCGAAGAATTTGGAAATGTCTAAATGCAAACGTAGTGCTACAAAACACTTTTATGACAAATAAGACCTCACCACACATTTCACGACGTGTTTCAAACCTGATCGTGTAACCAAACACAATTTTAGGGGTCTCGTTCAATATCATATAATTTAGCAAAAAGCAAAGCATAGCAAAACCTTCACATGAGAATTATTGTGCTAAGTAGATTTATTACATATTTTTAACGATGTGACCAGCACTCTTGAAGAGACCTTTTATTGCAGATTTATTTTCAGCAGAATCAGGGTGCTCGTCTACCAATTTCTTCAGCTTGAATTTGCAGGTTGTGTCAAGTAGGTTCATGAACTCTTTTCATGGAAATGTGCCAATTTGCACACCCAGTTAGACCAAAGCACTTAGGTACGAAATTGAACTAAACTGTGATCCAACAAAGCTTTGAAGTGAGGCCAACCGATACTCATTTTAAACATGAAACCAGCAGAGCGTAAACAAAATTAATTGAGCGAAACGTAAATTCCTACTATTCAGGTGTGCTAATTTTAGTAAGATTTGACTAATTCGTGTCTCTATTTTCTGTATACTTAGTAATTACATAATGCAGTGGGTTATACATACTGTTATTGACTGCATGATTAAGCTTGAGACGCCTATGCTTGTGTGGTTCAATCTTTAGAGCGCTAGCAATTGACGCGAGCTAGTTCAAATTTCTAAGATTTTTGAATGTCCGAACGTGTATAGTATATCATGTAGATCAACTCGTCAAATTTAAACAAGGATTCGAAACAAGGGTTTGTACAAAACACAGCACTCTATCACCATATTTGCAGGGTTTGTTTTGCGTTTTTGCTTTTTATACAAACGCTTCTCCGCGATTCTTTCTTGTCAGGAGATTTATAATATTTATATGGCTGTAATCCAGCTGACTAAATAAGCTCCCTACACGCAATGCTGGAATCATGAAAAATTTGTTGAACCACACCTCCAAGGTTGGCCTTAATTACACTTGAATCTTGCACGATAGCTTATCCCCTACTCTGAATTGTTGTTGTTGAAGTCTTGAAGTCTGTTCAAGTTAACTCTTCAAGCTTTCTGATCAATCAAGCAAAAGTATTTTTAGACTTCACATAAACTTGGTTGTCAAAGAATTTTCACCTGTGAACTCCTACGACCCGTCCCAGTGGGCGTCGAGAGCTGATAACTTAACAAAATTAAGTTGAAGTTTATACATCCACTCCTATACAAGGTTGATCTGTTGATAACCTCTCCCTTGACAGATGAGCTAAAGTCCGACAACTAATGGAAAAATCATCATAAATTAAGCTTCGCCTTAAATATGTTTGCTAAGTCATTAAGTTAAGGCTTTGTGTTAAAACATTGGATTTCGCATTTCATATAGCTCCAAAATCCTTATGCCCATGGTCGTCTAGTTTAACAGACAGCCTTGTTCTCCACCAGCCTGAAAAAGTTGAACTCCTGGCGAGAAATTAGACGGGTTTCTACGCACGAGCCTGACTAAGCTAAATTTTCCTAAACTTACCGTAAAAACACAGAATGACGCGAATGATGAGGACAAACGCAGAAAAGGATTTTACTCAAATAATGACTCCAAACCAAAAAACTAAGTCAAGCTTTCGATTTTTATTAGCATTTTTTATTTCCAAAATCCTCAGCCGCTTTTTCAATATTGACAAGACACTGCTTTCTCAATGCCTGATAGAAACTTTTTATTAACATCAGCTCGGGCATCAACTTTAACACAGTACAAGAACAAGTCAACTTTAAAGCTTTGAAAGTTGGAAGACACTGAAAATATAATATCCTTTATATACTGCGATACAAGTGATCCCAGGTTTATACACATTACCAGTCAGTCAGACTTTAATTTCTTTCACTTATATAATAGGTCAACCAATACTTCTGAAGTGCCTCCGAACTCTGAGCTTCACGTCTCGTATTAATCGCATCGAGCATTGATAAACACTGCACCAAAAACTAGCTCATTTACCGTAAATGTCAAGATGATTTTACTTACAGGATGATTTTCCTCAATCTAATTTTCTTCGCCACTTCAAAACACACAAAAACAATTCAAAAACAACATAGCTACCATTCTGCTCATTTAGGCCAAACAAGCATTTTGTGTAAAGCTCTTCCTTCTACTTAGTAATCTGCTAAACTAGATTAGATCAGGATTAATTTGCCAGAACCAGGCGGTTTCCTTTATCCTATAGATTTTATTTACATTTACTGAAACATTTCCTGGTTCGTTCGAGGCACTTGATAGATTAAACTCAGTTAGGTCGTACCTACGTCTGATATTTATAAAAGGCCCTTTTCTTCTTACTCTGAGCAATTTGGAAAGATGTGCTGTCTTGCCTGACTTACTCAGTTTCTTTCTATAACGAATTCCCCTCAAAGATAACTCATCTTGCTCTTCCATCCAGTAGTGATATGACGTCAGTGTTTACAAAGCATATGTTTAGTTTACACTTTAGCACTTTATGATTAATAAATACTAGTGTAGCCTAAGCCTAAGTGTGTCCGGGGATTCCTGCTTCTGGGACCTGTAGTCTGAGGATGAGACAGAGCCCAATTATGGGAGGCTACTAACGCCGCACCCTTGCTTCTTTCTTCTTTTTTTGGATCAGATTGATTTGGTTCAATTTACAACAAACCGCGTTGATTCAACCTGACTAGATTAGTCTAAGGTTCTTCAATTACACAGAAGGTTGGCACGTTTACTGTGATTACAGGGCTCCAAAAGGTGATGCGTCTAAAATGGGTCCTTGTAGCAAACCTGGATTGGCTTGTAGCCGTGTCGCTTTGTAGCCAACCTTGTTGAGTGATGTTAGCTATAGCTATAGCTGTGATCTTCGGCATTGCTAGCAAGCGGGGTCGACACTTGCCGTATAGTGACTATCAGATCACACCAGTGATTTCTGATGATCTTGCCTTGATTAACTAAACAACAACAATAACAACAACAGTAGTCTAAATGCTTCGGATTCTCTGACTTACTTGTAAAGGGGCAGAGTTCGGCTCCAGCAGTGTCTTTGTCCTTTATGACTGCCCTAAATTGCTCGCTTGAAAGGAAACACTTCAATTTACTTAAAATCATTAATTACTTATTAAAATTGATACAATTTTAAGTTTAACGCTGATTAACAATTATGAGCAACCAATAATGGGTCCTTTCCAGATTAGCCCCCCACCGCTATAATTTTTAAAACTTAACCAATCGAGCTGAAATTTGGTATGGGCATGTTTTCGACCATGCTGAGTTTAAATATCGCATAATTTTTTATTTCGCGAAATTCTATTTTTGTCGATTCGCAAGGGAAGCAAAAAGTTTTTTGTCCTAGATTTTGCTGAAAAGTTATGCATTATGAGGTTTTCTGGGTCGCCCAACATGAATCTTAAGTCTGTTTTTCGATTCGGCTTATCGTTATCGGCTTACAACTTAAGCTTTGAACATAAACTCAGATTCGGTCGAATAGCGTCTCTGCCTTAATCTACCAATCCAGAATGTTCAGTTGCTAATGTACCTTCTCGAATCTTTCACAATTTGGTTGAAGCATTAAAGGCGCACCGTTTGAGTGCAAATAAAGCACGGCTTATTTCACATATATACTTTACATACCAAATTACGCTTTCAGAAGAATGCGGTCGGTCACTGGGTTTGCTTGTGTTTTTGTTCCTCAATTTGCTCCACGAATTGGAGTGAAAATTTAAACTTTTCCAGTTACATTATAGAGTTAGTCTAACCAGATTCTGTTCTGTATCCGGTTCAGCCTGACTCGCGTAACCAGGAACCAGAATTTAAGGCAAACATTTTCAGGTCTGGGGCGAGCATCCTTGTATCATAAATAATAGAAGGCAGGAACACATTTTCTGGCTCATTTCTACCATGTTTTTCCTTCCAATTTCCTATCCATCAAATTGTTATTAATGACACTGTGTAGACTAGACATAAATTTCTGGTTTTTGTGACAAAACTGTTTTCTTGAGTACAGAGCTGCATTTTGCACCTACTCACATTTAAGTGAAACGTTCTGCAGCTGAGCATAAACAATGCATAAATTCACACCTTTGGAAATATTGCATTTCGACGGATCAGTAGATTCATGTGTTTTAGAACAGTTAGCAGTACACAGTTTAAGTTGCTAGATTGGCAGAGGTAGTGCTTACTGGGGTAACCCAGAGTAAGCTCAGACCTTGTTTTTTTCGAATTCAAAAATAAAACTTTAACTACCTTACTTGAATACTGAGCTTTACAAGATTTTTACTTTTAGTCACGAGTGCTTGTTGCCGTCGTAGATGCTCGGTAAGACCAGCCGGCAGGGCAGGCCTACCTTTAGGCAGGCCGGGCGGGCAGACAGGCACGAGGCCAAAGTACCGGCTAAAGCTGCAATCACCACCCGTACACAAAGAGTTAAAATTAAGACGGCTAGGCCGGCCAGGGCGGGACCGCCAGGCCCTCCTCACTAGGAGGGCCTGGCGGTAGGACTGGCCTGACCGGAATGAGCCAGACCGGCCGGCCCTAATCAGGATAGTCAATAGGCCACCTTTTCAACATCCCGGATACAACATTTCGTAGTTGCCTTATGCTGCTTGAAATCGGTCTAAATCAAATCGCCGACGAAATCAAAATAAGTTTTAGAGGTTTTAGATTTTTAGCTTATAATTTCACTTAAGAAGACAAATTAGATGTTTCATTACGGAGGTCAGGAACATTACTGTATTCATACTTAGCTATGACTTTTTTGTCGCCTATCTATCTATCTAGAACTATCTTCTATCTAAATCTATGAAAAGATTTAAGAAATTTTAGGAGCTGCAGTAACCTATCAGTCAGGCTGCTAAGTATTAACTGTTCTCAAATGTTATTGAACTAATTTGCATAAATAGTGACATTTTTGAAAACTGCAGTTTCCGATTAAAAGTTTGGGGGTCAATGAAAATATCAGCAAAATTACAATTTTGCCTTCGGTGGGGGGTATCGCAAATATATACAAAGCACAAAGCAGAACTTTAAAACTGAACAAATTGGATCAAAATGAGCAAGCAATAGATCCCTTGGCCTAAAAACGAGGTATCCAAAATGTTTAAGTAGGCCCCCTTCGATGTAAAAAACGGACAAAACAGCATACGAGGCCTATGTTGAAGATAGGCTGACTATGACTAGAGAAGTGCTTCGTTAGTGTAAATCATGGCTATTTTCCGTGTAAGTAGTTCTGCCTCCAGGCAGAACAAAAAGTAGAATTAATCCGTTGCTGCCTCCGAGGTGGTTGTATCAGGATTCCTTTTAATAAGCTAGTAATGTCACTTCAAGTGAACACTGCACCACAAAATAAGTGTTGAAAACTAACAACTAACTTTAGTTGTAACTTCACAAGACACGTTACATATGTTCTGTCACTAGAACATTACGGTATATCTATTAGCGGGACGTATCTCAAGGATACAACATTTCCCCTTTTCATTCAAAATGTTTAGAAGTCCTACACTTTTTTAAATTTATAAAAAGGTCAAAGTTTTTAGATTCTAGTTTATATAATAAATAATAATTTCTTCTTCGCTCTCTTGTCTTTCTTCAGCCTGCTCAACCTGATTCACACGCGGAACAGGTTCTGACGGACATACTCTGGCAAAGTTCCCTTCCCCCCACATAGACAGCAAATCGCTTTCTTCGCAAAACATTTCCCTGACGATCCGTGAGGACCACCACAGCTAGGACAACAGTCACTGGATTCTCCACCATGACATTTCCTTTGAGCCTTGCGTTCCCACGATCTCGTGAAATTCTGCTGAGAAACCCGATTTACGGTAAAATCGTTAGCGGACATTGACTACATGGACTTTGCTTCGACGGCTGAGGATTGAATCTGACCGGCCCGACTTAAAGCTTTTTCTAGGGTCAGGTCTTTTTTCATTAGCAGCCGTTGACGAATCCTACTTGAGGCTGTCTTTTCCACGATCTGATCCCGTATCATTTCATGATCAAGACTCGCAACTCAGAGTACCAGTCATTGACGGATTCCCCTGACATCTGTCCCCTCTTGCGAAATTCGAACCGGTATGCCACCACATTTTGCTTCGGCTCGAAGTGTTCCTCCAGAATCCTCATGGCATCCTCCAGGGTCTCCAGTCTTTCTGCGTCTAGTACGCCGTTGCCCTTCCGCCCCTAAACAACTCAGTAGAACTACAACCTTGCGCTCAGCTCCAAACTGTTGACGCATTCTTCCAATTGCAGTAAGGTAGTTGTGGAACATCCGATTCCAATGCCTCCACGGGATTGGTAGAGAACAAGGGAAGGATAGTAAAGCGGATGGAGCTAAAGCTTGCTCCATGTCAAACGCCGCTCGTCGCCAATGTTGAAAACTAACAACTAACTTTAATCATAACTTCACAAGACACGTTATATATTCTATCACTAAAACATTACGGTATGTCTATTAGCGGGACGTATCTCAAGGATACAACAATAAGTGTTTATTAACTTGCACTTATTTGCCCTTCAGGGCAAACATTAGTCACGTTTTTATGTCTAGTCTAACTAATAAGTCATCATAACAACTTATTAGAGTAAATATTTGCGGTAAATATTTGTTGCCGACGCAAGAAGATGGTAAAAGGCTACCTACGACTGTTCCCGGTTTGACTAGAAACTTTTGACTCAAACTTAGCAATTGACTAATAGATTTGTCAGTAAATGTTGACTACCTAGTACCTTTACCGATAGGATATTAAAGCCGACTCACTCAGTAGCCGATCTATAGCTTATGCTTCGGCACGCATAACCGCCACGTACCTATCAAAGTTAAAGTTTAAGATCCGCCTTTTTGTCCGTTTTGTGCAGGAATAGCTTCTTTATGGCAGTGGCATTTCTAAGCATCTTCTTATATATGGCATGAGGGAATTCAAATATAATCATTAAAGCTAGAAATGGCACAAACTTCCAAGGCCACCCCTTCCCAAACTTAGCTTAAATATTTTCATAAATTTCGAAGATGTTCTAGTCCATCTCTCTCTCGCTCTCTCGCTCTCTCTCTCTCCGCTCTCTAAATACGTTTGTCTGATTGTGACTTTGGACCAGGAACTGACTTTTCTCACTCAGAATGTTACGCAAGCCATCAAAAGTTCTGAGCCCTTAAAGATCTGGGCATTATAAATTATCCAAGGACTAGTCCATAAAAGTCAGTACAAGTCCTCCCCTCCTTTATTTCATGATAAATGCTAATTAAAATTTAAAATTGCTTGTTGTACGACATGACCAAAAAGCTACATCATTTAGTGTAAGCCGTAAGAGCCTAATTTCCCCCTGCACGGGAATGTAGCTACTATGCAAGTTATTATTAATATGTATTGTTACCGTAGTCGTTACTGGATTATTTTGAGTGATTTGGCGTTGAATGCAAGAGAAAACTGAATTGCTAAGAAGAGTTTATTTTTCTTCTTTGCTTAAGGTGCTGGTATCGCTTTGTGTAAATTTGACCCTATAGGCTTTATTTCTTTATGAAAGTGGATGAAACTTTCCAAATATACTATTTCGGTGCTCTTTAACATTCTGGGACCAGTCCCGCATTTTTAGGTGCAAAGATAAGAAATTTTTGGTTTTTGCCATTATTCTCGCAGTACATAGTCGAGACACCGGATTGGTTGGTATGGCTGGATAGAGGGCACAGAAGTGAACATTTTTGCTTTTACAACTTTTGAGCTATCTCTAGTGGTTAAGTCAGTATAAGCAAAAAACGATTTTTGGGGTCCAAAAATGGCCGTTTTCGAGAAAATCAGTTTTTGCAAAATTACTGCCAAATCATATGGACAATTTCGGTTTACTTATACTCGATCGATACACAGTCTCATTGCACATTTTATCAATGCCTATTAGCCGGAGTTTGTTTCTCTAAGCTAGAGATTTGGCAGAAAAACGATTTTGGCAAAACTGCGATTATTTTCTTTTGAACATCGATTTCTCAAAAACTACCCAATCGATTGGCGTGATTTTTGGCAGGATGAGAATTCGCACTATTGCGGAGGGACATTTTTCTTGGTTTGAGCTAAATCATCTCCAGTTTCGAAAAAACGCAATGCAAAGTTGCGAAATTTCGTGTCACCGCACATTTAGTGGATTTTCTTGACCGTTAAGACCTGCTGAGCCAAATCCAAAAAAATGTCCCTCGGCCCACATGTCCTTTAGAGAACAGCACATGAAAAAGTTTCGGCCGATTCCACAGTTTTGTGAAATCGATGTTCAAAAATTTTTGGCCTGTATTCTGCCTGTAAGATGTTAGTATGTCAGTCAATTTTTGCTATTTTTTGCCAATTTTGCTAGTTTCGTACTTTTATGAGAATCTACATATTATAAGCTTTAAAATGATGTATAAAGCTCTTTCCAACTCGCAAAATTGCGAAAGTTATAGCGTTTCAAAATATACCCACAAAAGCACTGCACAAAGGGATACCAGCACCAGCACCAGCAGTAAGTGCAGCATTTTTTCATATATAAAATATTTTTTGATCGGCGCTCAGCACATGCCAGGTACTCATTTGAGAACTGTGGTAGTGCTGCTTTCCGCAATCCTTCAGTCAAGGTGGACAAGAGGCGGAGAGTCCAAGGTCACAGCCCCAAGCAGTTCTGACCTGCGGACTGCGGTTATTGGCCAACTCCACGCAGGTGTAACCGTAGTCGCCCCCAGGGCAGCCTGGCTGATTGTAGAACAGTCACAGAGGCACCGTTTTCACTCGCCATTCCCAATCAAATTACTAATTCAAATTCCAATTATTAATCAAATTAACTCCTGGCGAGACAGAGGTCAATGTCAATCCATCTGCCCGATCCTGCTGTAGTGGTTTCTGCTGCTGCTGATACTGTTGTGGTTTGGTATATGGTTGTCCGAACGGTGACACGCTTGGAGATTTGGGACTGCAAAGCAAATTTGAAACTACTCAAATTCTTTGCAGCCATCTCCTTCAAGCGTTGGATCAGGTCAACCTGCACCACTTTTACATACTAGTTAATACTTACTTTAAGTTACTAGTTAATTTTTTTACATTACTTTTAGTTACCACTCTTGAAGTAGGTATACCAGGTAGGGTTGTGCCGGTAAGAAATTTCTCGGGCCGGGCTCGGGTTCGGGCCGAACTGTTTCTTCGGTTCGGGCTCGGTTCGGGCCCGGGCCAGCCCGAGCCCGACCCGAAGCCCGAGGCCCGAGTCAAGGCCCGAGCGGCCCGAACCGATTCACGGCCCGAGCAGCCCGAGCGGCCCGAACGGCCCGAACCGATTCGCGGCCCGAGCAGCCCGAGCGGCCCGAACCGATTCGCGGCCCGACCAATACGAGCAGCCACAGGGCCCCAATCTCCCAAATCAATTCACGGCCAAATCGGACAGAACTGTGAGAGCATCCCTCTTACCATGGTCATGCCCCAAGTATATCAGCCCAAAATCAACATGACCAGACGCACAAACCTACACGACCTAAACCGACATAGTTACGCCGATCGTGATACAAAATAACCCTAAGCACCATCATCCTAACTTAAGTAAGCCCTTCAATCAACCAAACTGTTCCATTAAGCACTACCTGACGTAAAATTCAACGCAAACAGACATTTTTACCATATCAGATACAAAACCAAAAAATTTTTTGTAATTCCTTAATCCTCTTTGTATATTGGATTTGTCTTCTTTAGACAGACCAACCATTATCACCAAAAATTGAAAGCAAAAGGAACCAACCCGCACACACAGTATACACTTGAATTCAGACTAAAACTAGTCCTAGCAATGCCTAGCGTCAATACACCGTGAGAAAGTATGTCCATTCTCTAGCGGCATCTCAAAAATCAATAATTCCGGCTATATGCAAGAATTGGATATGAAGGCCCGAACGGCCCGAGCGGCCAGATTGGCCCGAGTGGCCCGAGCGGCCCGAACGGCCCGAGCGGCCCGACTCGGTTCGGGCTGGCAGAAGCACTCGGTTCGGGCTCGGTTCGGGCCGCTGAATTTATTTCTCGGGCCGGGCCGGCCCGGGGCCGGCCCGAGCCCGAGCCCGAACCGAGCCCGAGGCCCGATTCACGGCCCGAGCACAACCCTAATACCAGGTATTAATTGTGATACTGCAGTCAAACTGCAATGACTCAACCCCTATAAAGGAAACGACTAACCGCAATTAGTAGTCTTGATACACTGGCAGATCCTATTTCTTAAGCTATTCCATAAATATGAAAGGTTGAAATTAGGAAGGAAAGAAGTGAAGAAAAGTAGTCATGGCAAAAATCGAACAACCGAGTATCAGATATCTAGTTTCAGACCCTACCAACTGAACCATTTCCTCGGAAAGCAAGAGTGTGAAATTTAATAGTCTAGATTTTCTAACATAGCATAACCAACCAGATTTTTCAACATAATAAGTTATATACTATTGTAATTTGCTTCTTTTGGACCGCCCCTAGCAATACCCTAAAGCTAGCTATGTCATAGAAAGCAAAATAAGAAACAATGTAATTAATCAAAGTTGTAACATTTTTATTCTGTATGACTAAATACACAGTTGAATAAATGAGAAATAAGAAGAAACTCATGTACCATAAACCAGAATTATCATAAGGAAGTAAAGAATAGTACCTCAATTAACGCTGTTATTGAGATATCAGTTAGGGTGGGGTTGCCTTCTTCTATTTTTATTTCCCTGCACTTTTATCCCAATTCTTTTATTAAGGGTTGAAGGATTAAGAAAGCTTTAATCAATTTTAACATTCAATTATTTCAGATTACTCAAATAATTGGTCATTAATTATAACATAATGGATTGTATGTTTGTCTCAGCCACACAGAATTTATCACGCAACGTCACTATGTGGCTAGCTCGGCAGCAGCGTGAAAAGTATGAATTTTTATACAATTTTAACTATTTCTACAAGGATATTCATGGCTATTTGAGTGCGGTTGTTTGCTGTCTTGGCATCGTGCTAAACTGTTGCTACATCTACGTACTGACCCGGCGAATTATGCTATCAGTAATTAACATTCTGCTAACTGGGATCGCCGTTTCTGACACTCTTCTGATGTTTTCCTACATAATTTTTATCGGTCATTTTCGACTGGTAAAGCACTCCTGCCTTTCAGATCTGCTGACTTATCGATGGATGCTTTTTTCGGTATTTCATGCAAATTTCAGTGTCACTCTTCGCTCCATCAGTATGTGGCTGGGCGTGGTTGTGGCCATGATCCGATGCTGGGTCCTAAGTCTTTCCTATCGATTTAGTACCAAAAATCAGGAAGCCAATCTGGCAAAACAGGCCATCGGTTGTACAGCAGTCTGTGTCATACTGGCGAACATCCCGATGTATCTCAGCTTTTCTGTCTATCAACAGAATCGTCGAAACGCCCCCAACTGTTCTACAGTCTTCTACAATATCTACCCATCGCCCCTGGTTCACCAGTCTGACTGTATTCTGCTGAAAAGTGCTTTCTGGATAAATGGTATCTTTCATAAATTCTGTCCGATTATTCTGGTCACTGTTGGTATCAGTATTTTGCTGCGTCTGTTTCGAGAACAGCAACGCCGACGAAGGCTGTACTTTAGGAAAAGCTCCCTGATCAACATTACACCGTCCACAAAAGCTCTGGTAGCCATCCTTACAGTACTGATTGTTACAGAAGCGCCCAATACGATACTGTCCGTTCTCAGCGCCCTGTCACGTGAGCTGACCGAACACGTCTACCGTAACCTGGGTGATCTGTTTGATCTATTCTCCCTGTTCAATTGTGTGATCACCTTCGTACTGTACTGCTGTATGAGTTCCGACTTTCGTATTGTATTTGTACAGTGTTTTACACAGTACCCCATTTGTCAGCGAGACGATGCCAACTCCGCCGATGAACGGATTCATTTTGTCATCAGCCAGGAACCGATGTCCCGAAACGGGAGGTCGTTGTCCTTATCCGAGAATCCGGACATAATTACAGCCGTCTTCCCGTTCAACCAGCGACGTACCACTTGTTCACTGTAAATCTGATAATGATTAATCGACATGTAAAACGCAAATAGAAATGTCTGTGGTTTGATGTCTGGCTGGGCCTATTCTTGTCTAGAGGAAATATGTAAAGTGCTTTTCTATGCCATTATAAAATAAAATAGTATTTTGGAATAATGCTGGAATATTTTCAGGATGCTTTCTGCCTCAAAATGAAACACTATTTACCGTAGCAAATATTTTTTAACACTCCAGCTACATGAATAAGAGTTGTTAGCCGGTCGAGGAAAACCCGGACGGCCCCCGGCCAAGACAGGGTCAGAAACAGCCGCCCGGCCGACCAGTTTTCAGAACCAGGACAATACTTGATATTATCTGTTATAAGTAACCAGTAGTAACTGTATGCATCATTTAATGCTAAAAAGTTTGCAAAATAAGCGAAAAATAGGGCAAATCTGGTACCGGCCGGCCGGTTTGCATCACCCGGCCGGCCGAGTCAAAAAACCGGCCGGTCAACAACACTAACAGGAATTGGTTCTATTGATTTCAGCTTTTTTACAGCCACCTCACCCCAGTCGGTGCTCCGGTTAGGGGTAGTGCCAGCTAGAACGCATGCATTTTTGAGGGAAGGGGGATGCTGACACTGAATCATTGCCATAGCAATTACCCGAGGTGTTCTACAAGGCTATCAGTACGTCCATTACGTCCACGATAATGGAGGTCCTGTGGTAGCTCCACCAAACAGGCGGCCACCCCTTGACAATCTCGGTAAATTGCCCAGGAGGGGGATATCGGAAATACGGTGCTAGAGCTTATTTTTTGTTCAAGCTCTAGACTTGACATGATCCTCCACTTGTAGCGCAGTAAGAAACCACAGCGCTACGGTAGGTTCATTGATTTCAGTTATAGCTATCAACGTACAAACAAGCTATACATACTTTTAGAATCGCTCAGAAAATAACTGCAACTGCAACTTTGTACTGTGGTCTGTACGTTCATTAAGACATCCTGTGTTTTGTTAAGACTATCGACTAATTAATACTACTAACTGATCTTTGTAATTCCGTGAGAGCAGAGAGTGATAACATTGTGTTTACTGCGTACATACTGTCTCTTATCCACAAATTCTACTTAAGTCTAAGTCTCGCATAAGTAAGGTAAAACTAGATTAAATTTTAACACAATGCTTGCAGCAATAGCGATGAGGCAAAAGCGGAAAAGCAACAATAAAATGCACGCATTCATGTCAGTTAAATATGGCAGTGGCAAGAGCATTGGTCAAACTACAGTAACCACAAAAACGACAGTTAAGACTAGACCATTACTACAAAATGAAACAGGCAGTGTTTAAAGGCAGAATAAGCATAGTAGGTATACGTTAATATTTTCACAAGATTTCAAAAAATTGAATTAAATATTTAATTAGCTTGATCAAAAAACATTTCTGCATAATTTAGAGCGCTAAACGTGTGCTAATTCCGTGAGCAGATTTTGTTCGTCTCAAGGCCACTTCAACAAAATAAAATAATACATATTGCATAATGTGGCTAAAACTATGACATAAAAATTTATACATAACCAAATAATAACAATAAAATAAACATATAACATTACCACGAGTTGAGTTCAACCGGGTTGGCTTTTCGTCAAATTGGAAAATTTATCATTGAAAGCTACCGAAAACTCGGGGCCTTATTCGCGCGAGTTGAAAGAGTAGAGTTTAAAATTTACACATAACTCCTTCAACCGTCTAGTCGAGTTAAAATGAACAGTTCAACTCTTTATGAGAATTGAAAATTTTAAAAGAATTGAGTTGATTTTAACATTTTTAATTCACGAACTTTAGCCAAAAGGCCCTCGGAAATTCAATATCGAACCTTCGGCAATGTGAATGCAATCCTTACTGAAATTCGTTTCGTGTTCTTTGTACGCAGCTTTCAATGGTACAATTTGACAAAATACTGAGGGTATTTTATTGTCTCACAGTAATTAATCTTTACAGGAGATGATGCAGCAATCGCTTGACCTTTCTGACGCGGAATCGCCGTCTTCGTTTGTGACCTCGACCCCAGGCGCCCAGGACGAATGATTCGATCTGGCAATGGTTTTCGCCTCTCAGAATCTTGAAGAAACCATTCTCACCCCATTCTGGACCCCAGGAATTTGCTGCCAGCTACAATGAATAATAAATGATGGTCAGTTGAAACGAACGAAGATGGGAAATTTAATCAAACTTCAAATAAATTCCATGATCATTATACGGCAGCACATTTATTTGTTAAGATATTGAAAGAATCGTTTGTTTTTCCAATACAAACAGTCAAACTTACCCAGTACTTGACGCCATTTTCTTCACCCCATCTAAAACAACAATTGAAAACTAATGCTTGATATGAAAACAAACTACAAAACATGCAAAACTGGCAAAGATTCTGCTTTCTTCGTGATTTATATAACGAATGAATGGTCCAAGTAATTAATTGAATTAATTCAAAAATGAATGCATTTTGTTACGTAATTTTTACCCAATGATCCTGACGGAGTGGTAACCAGACTTGGCATACTGAGGACCTTTAGAGGCAGCCAAGTCTAAATGTTGATAAACTCCAGACTTGTACATGTAGAAATCCTCGTGAACCAGGAAAGTAGCTAAAATATCAAAAACATGGAACATACAAAATCAACAAGAATAAACTAAAAGCAAATAAATTGTAATATTATAATTATAGTCCTTTCTTTCATCTTTACTAGTCCATTAGATTATCATAGATCCCATGAATAACCAGTAATAACCTATAAAATATTTTAAAGCAGACCTTGCACTGGACCATTAATCATAATCTCAGTCTTAATTTCTTCTTCCTGAAACAAAATTCAAACTTTGTAGCAAATAGCAAAACAATGATTGCTTAAATAAATACGAACTTGTTCTATTAATAATTTTGGTCCTTGCCTTGCCATGAATGGCTTATGATGTAATCAGGCATGGATTCAGGATTTTAAAAAGGAATTCCAAGGTCAAATACAACGGGGGTTAGGGGGGCGGAGCCCAACAAACCCCCTGCTTCCCTTACACAGTTGAATAATTTTCGCAGTTTTTGCCCATAAAACGTACATTCAATATTTAGTTCTTTCAAAATGTAAGTTATTGCGCCGAAGGCACGAAAACTTTTTAAATGCGGCTGGTTTTGTTATAAAATTAGCAAAACGTTTTCCTTTTGTCACCCCAAGAAGTGGGATCTAGACCCCCAGAGAAACCCCTTGGTGCGGCCTTAGATAATCATTACACATTTAGATGGCACTAATTCTGTCCATTGTTTTAGTACTGACTTACATCACCAGCAACTCGATACGGTGGGGTCATTCGGTAGATCTTTTCTTCGTTACTTCCAGAAGGACATTTGACTTCCTTATTTCTGTAACTGTCTTTGGGGGTGAGACAAGTTCCGATCTGGTTCGTATCACCGCTCTCATAGGGGTAGCATTCGTCGCTTACTGATCTAAACAGTAAAAGCATAGTAACTACAGACAGAAACTATGTAAAATTTGACCAATTAATGTTGAGGCAAATTGTAGTCTTTAGATATCAAAAGCGCTTCAAGATAGCTACCATAAAGCACCGAATTGGTATGCAGAGTTTTCTTCTCACGAAAGGAAGTTTTGCAAACAATTTCACTTTCTACAGTTTTTGTTCAATCTTAGGTGGCTTTATTTTCTTTCAGTTATTGTTATTCATGTTTTATAACAATGAGTTTAGATTGGCCTTCATTATCAAAGGAATTTGCAGCCAATAATCTCATGCCTTTCTGAAACCACTAAACTAAATACTAACCCTAGCTTTCTGATGTACCACCAAGCTCTGTCTAGATAACCTCCATCGCAACCACCTTGTCGATGTTGATTACAAGAGAGCAGCTGCTGAGGCGATAACGCCGCATTCAGTTTGCCTTCCGACTGAATGGCAAGTCGATCAGCGGATATGGCTAAAACAATCAAGAGTACATAACTAATAAATACATAATGATCAGTAATCAGTGCACAGAAGGTCCGCAGCGGGGGGGGGGCGAGAAGGGTTTCTTGCTGTGCAAAAATGGAGGATCACATCTTGATTGAATTCAAAGCATTCAAGCATTATTTCTGTTTTGAGGCAGGTCCTCGTGCAATGTCTAGCACACACAGAGTTGGCTCCGGGTCCAAATTTTCGGACCCGGCCCGGACCCGGACCCGTTAGGCCAGACCCGGACCCGCCCAGACCCGGATCCGGGTACCCGGTTCTAAAAAACGAACCAGTTTGCATTTCAAGCATTTACTGCATTCTTAAATTTCACTGCAACTTCACTACTGTAATAGCCCAGTCGCGAACAAAACCTGTGATAAGCTTGCAGATTAATTTATTTTATGCCTCACGACAATTTTGAGTGCTAGGGCTAACAAAAGCAGTAGCAGTGTTGTGATAGTCCAGAGACAGTGTGAAACTGTCCTTCGGACAAGTTACAAATTCTTTGGACGAAAGAATGTGATCGAATTTTTGGTGGCTTGTATTTGAAAACAATGCCATTGTACTGGTTTACTAGATTAAGTTTTGCGTGCACTGCAATACTTTATGCTAACTTATCAATTAGAGTTGCCATATTTCTACTTCCAATTCTAGTTACTACATATTGTGTTTCTAGCCCAACAGAGCAGCATATATCGGAAAGACCTCAGCTAGACAACTAAACATTGTATCTCAATGCCTAACACGCCGGTTCCACCAACCTTTTATTAGAAATACAACAAATTGTAATGTTTTAACATTCCTAAGTGTACCAAAATCCAGTTTTCTTCAGTATTTTGGATCCGGACCCGGATTTGGACCCGCGGGTACCCGGACCCGCGGGTCCTAAAGTTGGACCCGGACCCGGCCCGGCCCGCGGGTACCCGCGGGTCCCCGCGGGTACCCGGACCCGGCGCCAACTCTGAGCACACATAATTTTAAATCCTATCTTGGACTGAAAGACTTCCTCAGTTATCGAAAAAACCCAAGAGAACGGTCTCTTTTTAGTTGATCAGTGCTACTGTAAGAGCATCAGGGATATGAAAATTAGTAAGCCTGATATAGAAGTTCAGCTAATGGCTCGATGATGCAGTGTTACTCCTCCAGCTGGGGCCGATCCTATCAACGCCCAAACCCGGGTGAAGTTACTAACCCGGGTTTACTTGGCTATCTTCAACACATGAACTTAACCCGGGTTTGGGCGTTGATAATATCGGCCCCTGGAGATTGAAAATGCACAAGTTAATCGCTACTACATAACTTCTGGAATTTTCGATTTCAGTTTTACCAGTGGTAGAGAAAGCCCAGGAGGCGCCGCAGTTCTTCTGATCCCTCACAGGGTGAATGTAGTTGGGCCACTTTTCTCGAGCATCAAACTGAGCCGGAAGGCTCGATAGTGGCTCGATCAAAATTTCGTTCATATTTTCTACACTTCTTTCGGGATAGAGAGTACCCAGTCGGTATTTTATGCCATCGTCCAAAGTTTTGCCCCAGAAATCGGAGTGGTTGGAGGCTTGCCATCTAAAACAAAATTCTCTCAAATAATGATATTTTTTCGTTGCTGCTTTCCTGTGACAACAGGATTATCTAAGTTTACTGTAAATTTTGGAATGTACAAAGAAAAATTTTGGATTTTCCCCTTGGAATCAAGTAAACCCTGAGTTGGGCTGATATTAAAAATTCGGCCTGTGTGATGCCACCATTTCTTAACCATATACTAATTAATTAATTAATTAATTAATTAATCGCATAGCTCAGCTTAATCCCGTAGCTTAGCTCATTTGCTTCTGTCAGGACATTGTAGTATGCCAAAGTAAATTACGAGTAGCTTCCTTGTTGAACTTTTTTGAGCAGATCTTCCTGAATTAGACAGGCCACTGTATCGTCACAGTCCCAACCGAACACTCTGCATGTACTAAAAAACAAAATATATATACTTTCATTTTGGTTAGCCTTTATTTTTTAAGAATTCTTTGACAACAATCATTAGTCAAGCCAATATCTCTCTTCTCAAATTTCGAATGCAGATTCTCAATTCTCGAAGGTAAAGAAAAATGGCTCTAGATTACAATTTTGGAGCAATAAATTGTTTCAGTTTTAACCTGGACCATAAATATTAATTTTGCTTTTATCATAAATTAAGCTGTGGATTCGCTCCACCGCTATGCTGAGAGTACGTTGTGTTTATTCAACTTTTAAGAACTAGAATCTGCTGGCAATTCTTTTCCTCCTGCCCACATGATTACCTTATATATTGTCCACTTCCTGCCAAACGATTGCAAATTACAAATTGATCTTTACAAGTCATGGTCTCTGAATTGACTCTGAATCTTTTACCTAATTTGATTTAATAATTCCCAACGATCTCTGTCTCTTTGCCGTCCATCAATCACTGGTCTATCTATTTAACTTAATTCATCCTCGATACCACAGACAAAGATCTCCGCCTCGAATTGTTCAACTATCCCAACTAGGATTTGTCTACTCACAGCTATCGCTTCTCCTGAGCTATCTATAGCCACCAACTACAATATCCGGCACAGCCTGATTACGATTTCCACTTTCTGGATATAAGGCGGTGGTTCTACGAGCTCTCATTGGCATTTCAAAATACTAAGTTTTAACCCCATACAATTAACAGCTTTTGTTTAATTTTGGTAATTCACAGGTAATGAGTTTTAAAAATTTTGCAGTCGATATAAATAATTAATAACTTCTTCATATATATACGCAATAGCAAACTAATATGCATTTTTTCCCAATTTTTACTTAATGTAAAACTTCTTAAAAGTTTATTTCTAATTAAGGTCAATTTAATCAAGAAGTGGACTTTCATTCTTTCCTATCTTGAGACTCGGCCCAAACCCTTCGTTCCTTGCTTCTGCAGTTTTTTTTTGACCCCAGGCTTTCCGAGTAGCCCTAGTAGGTTTCAGCCATCTTAGTCACTCGAGGTATGCGGGGGGCAAACTTTGTTGCTAACAGTCAACGTCGTTTGCCTTGGGTGTGACTGCGGCCACGTGCCAATAACCGTACACCGACTTGGCTTGGGGATCACGTTTTCTGTCCGTGGTCTTCGCTTCTCCGCTTTCTTGTCCACTTTCAAAGGACTGCGGAGAGCATCACCGTATAGGCCTCATGTAGTGCCTTGATGGTGGATAAGTCCGTAGCAAAAAAAAAAAATTAAGCTTAGCATCCCGCCCAAAATTCTTGTTAGACTAACCATGACTTGCAGTTCTGTTGTACTCGTACTCCACTTTGATAAGAAACTCCTTGATATTCACAGGCTGAAATAGATATATAATGGACAATCAATATGGAAACTGATTAAGCATAAGCAAATATTAGCAGCAACATCAGGATACAATCTGAGTGAATTTCAGAGAAAGTTGATATTGAGTAATCTGTTATCTAAATAAATCGCCTCCCATGGACAGCGTCCACAGACCAATGCTTCAAGGCCTTATAGGCCTTAAGGTGGTGGTATCCATTTGTGCAGTGCTTTTGTGGTGTTTTTTGAAACACTATAACTTTCGCAATTTTGGGAGTTGTAAAGGGCTTTATACATCGTTTTAAAGCTTATTATCTGTACATTCACATGAGCTACAGAACTGGCAAAATTAGCAAAAACATAGCAGAAATTTTCTGACAAGCTGACATCGAACTGACATCGAGATGAATATAGACCAAAAGTTTTTGAACATCGATTTCTCAAAACTGAAGAATCGGCCAAAAGTTCTTTTTGTGCCACGATATGAAGGACATATGGGCCGAGGGAAGTTTTTTGGATTTGGCTCAGCAGGTCTTAACGGTCGAGAAAATCGGCCAAATGCACAGTAACACGAAATTTCGCAACTTCGCATTGAGTTTTCTTGCTATTCAATACGTTTTAGCCCAAACCAAGAAAAACGTCCCTCCGCAGAAGTGCGAATTTCGATTCTGCCGAAAATCTCCGGAATCCGTCGAGTAATTTTTGAGAAATCGATGTTCGAAACAAAATAATCGCAGTTTTGCCAAAATGGTTTTTCGGCCAAATCTCTAGCTTAAAGCAATAAATTCCGGCTAATAGGCATTCATAAAATGTGCATTTGGACGGTGTATCGATTGAGTATAACTAAGCCAATTTTGTCCTTAACGTGTGGCAGTAATTTTGAGAAACTGATTTCCTCGAAAATGGCCATTTTTGACCCTAAAAACAGTTTTTTGCTTATACCTACTGACTTAACCACTGGAGATAGCTCAAAGGTTGTAAGAGCAAAAATGTTCGTTTTCGAGTCCTCTTTCCAGCCATACCAACAAATGCCGTGTCTTGTCTATTTGCTGGGAGCCTAAGGCCAAAAACCAAAACTTTCTTATCTTTCGGCCTAAGAATACGGGACTGGTCCTAAAATGTTTAAGAGCACGGAAATAGGTTATTTCGTAAGTTTTAGCCCTTTGCGTAAAGGATTAAAGCCGTAGGAGTCAAAAATACCCGAAAGGAAACCAGCACCTTAGTTTCAGCAGCACCAAAAATGCCGCCTAAGCTATCATTAAACAAAATATTAATCCAAGATGATCTTTAAATCCCCTCTCTCCGTTACTTAATCTCAGTTTTGCGTAGAATGCCGGTTTCTGGACCAAAGTTTTCCAAAAAATAAGAGCTACGGACAGATTAGCATGACTCGGACTCTTGTCCCAACCAATCCCAAATCATACAATCCCTATTCCAAAAGAAAAACATTGATAATACCCAATTGTTAAACCTTAGCCATTTAACCTTTTAGCTTAAACTCTACGTATTTCTTACGTCCTCCAGTGAGTTCAGTGGGTGTCACAGGTGGTGGAGGCGTCGGCCGGTCGGTAACCGGCCCTTCTGTGGGGAACGGAGTGGCACCTTCACAGACCGGCCAGAAGTCCGGACAACAATCACCCCCGTCCGGAGGCGGCCGGTCACAGAACATATCACAGTAACAGAGGGTCCCCATAATTGGTACAGTACATTCATCGTCTCGACTTGGGCAACAGGTGGGTACTCGATGCAGACAATAGTCACCAGGAATGCCTCTGAATCCTAACTGGGCCCCAATCAGGGCCCAGAGAGTGAGAAAGTAGATCACACTTTCCCTCATTTCGGTCTGACGATTTCAAATACTGTCCAAATCGACCGATTGATCTTTCGTAATCGATAACTAAAACTCCCGCGCACTTCGGCCGCTTCAGTGACTGCTCATCCGCTACCACTGTGTCTACTTTGTCCTGGTGAAAATAAATAAATAAATAAATGATTGAAACTAGAGAACTGGACCAGAAGGATAATACGATCTGAAATATATGTATCACAAGAAAAGTGCTAGAGTAACCAGTTAACGTAAACTCAAATTAAAACAAATTCGAAAATTCTTGCATCATGTTTTGAAAGAAAGAACATATAAACTATCAAAACTATTATTAAGAGGAATTACTTAATACTAGACTTAGCTGGCAGCCAGCCATTCAGCTTCGTAGAAGTAAAAAACGACCAAAAACTACAGCTGTATAGAAGAAGAAAATCTACCTACAGCAACCAATCAATCAATGATTGGAATCACTACCTAACTTTAAAACTTTCAGGGGAAACTTAAAATATCAACGGCGCTTTTCTTTCCATTCTTTAGCACGAAGAGCTATATACTTTGTTTTTATGAATGTCACTAAAAAGGTCCACCAACTGTGTTTTAAATGCCAGTGAAAAATAATTAATCTTTTCCGCAGTCATAGAGAGCGTTGCACTGAGTGGCTCCTTGTTGCGAAATGCGAGGTCTAAAGTGTTAACCTCTTCTTTCACCATACCAACCAAAACAGTGATGATGCAAATGGCAGCAAAAAACTCATTTTAAAGTTAGAGCACAAAAGGACCAACCTAACTATAAAGCATCCTGGGATATGATCTTTGTACTTTTATGCAATGTTGGATATTCTGCGTAGGCGTTGAAGTTGATGATAGACAACATTAAGAAGGCTTGCTACTTTAACCTCTTTTGCTGTTAATATTCCAATCCAAAATCTTTTTTCTAATCCTTTTTTGGAAAGTCAAATCTTGCGGGCAAATCGAGGAAAAGTCGAGTAGAGACAGAATGTACAGTACAGTCAAAATTACCTTCTTAAGTAACATCAGAATTGAGACTTGAGAAAAGTTAACGTGTTAAACGTTAACGTGCTAAAGAGTTAACGAGTTAACCTTAAAGCGTTAAAAGTTAAAAAACTTAGCGTTAAAGAGTTAACTGAAATCTGCTTAAGGGGGGGGGTCGCTTTCGGTCAAAATCGATAGTCACGGATTTCGCTCATTTTCACACACAATATAGGTACATATGTTGTCAAAAACAAGATAAAACATTAGAGTTCGAAACCAAACAGTGACAGAGATATTCAGCTATAAAGTTGGAAAACTTGAAAATCACTGTGATTTGCCCTCCAAAGTCATGTTGAGACAGAACGCTAGCGAAATTTGGGCCAACTAATGCGGCAAATTAATTCTGTGGGTTGTGTGGTGATCACAGAATAGATTTGATATCAAAACTGCTGATAAGCTTACAATGTTATCACTTGATAGCTGACTACTCAATCAGCCAACTCCGAGGATCATAACCTACACAAAAACTCTAACAAGTCTACACGAGTCAAACACTACAGGTTGGCGAATATTTTAATGCTAAAAAGGCTCCAGAATATCCATCCAGTCGTTCACAGTACATTCTTCAATTGTGAACTGAGCCTTTTTCAGCTAACTGTGCCCTCAAACTTTAACTTGCTCTAACTTTCAAATACTACATTTCGAACACTTGGTTCCATTAGAAAAGTTTTTCAGCTCATCAGCAGCTATCGAATGATACCCAATTTGTCTATATCTTGGAAATTTCAGAAATTGACTTTTGTGACCTATAAGAGATCAAAGGAGCCGACACGACAGAAAAGTTCTACGTTGAAGCATTTGCCTTTACCATAGTGTCAGGCAGGCATTGAGAGTTTTATAAGCCAATTTCGGTGACTTTCGAATGGGTAACGAGTGAGAAATTATTAGAAAAGACGTGAAATTGTGCAAAATGGTGATTTTTGGCAAAATTAGCCCATTTTGTGGCAACTTTTTTGAGAGCACTACAAGTGGTACAAATTTGAAACTACTGTCATAAGAATTCTGTGTATGCGTAGAGAGCAACTATCTATAAGCGATTTCTTTAGCTTTTGCCAATCGCGCAGGAGAGGCGAAAATGTTTCGCTGGTCCTGTTTTTCGTGATACAAAAAGCACCAATTTTTCAAAATTTTGACTTTGAAAAATCGCCAAAATTCCGACACTGTACAAAATTGTTCCAGAAGGGTTATTTGCACTCTCTGATATGTCCTTAACATGTACAACAAGGTTGTAGCACTGTATCTTGCATACAACGAAAAATTTTTCTGCCACAAGCTTTTTAACCTAACTTTTTCATTTTCCTATGTTTAACACATGTCGAGGGCACCTTTGAAGGGCTCTACAGCACGATAGAAGCAATATTACGCAAAACGCTCTTGTCTTGTTTTGAGGACCCATTGGGACTACAAAATATGTAAAAATGAGCAAGATCGGAGATGGTCGAAAAATCGGCCAAAAAGCGACCCCCCCCCCTTAAGTCTTAAATTAAGTTAAGTCCGCTAAAATCTTTCATGAAAAGACCATTGAAACGGACTACAGTTCATTTTGAAGAGTTCATGTAAAGTCGAGCTTTTTGGAGTTATAAACGAACGACTGCGGATTAATGACCGTAAGCTACAGCTGAAAGGCAAATATAAGCCTACAGTCATTTCGTACACTACAATATTCATGCTAACTGAACTGACCCAATTTAGAGATTGGTTTTATGCGCTGAAGTCATTGGTATAGCTTCTTCTCTAACGTTAAAGCACCTGCAGCTTTAGTGTATAGTAAAAACCGTGCCCACACAAAATCTCCGAGTAAGCACTAGGCAACAAAAAAGTAAAGAAATGTTTCCATTTTCTCCAAAAAGGAGACAGAGACAGAGGGGGGGTTGGTGTAAGTTTTGTCAACTTTTGCCATCAGAATATTTCCAGCGAAAAAAGGAGTTTCAGTCTTTCACTACGATAGAGTCAGCAGAGTTAGCACTAAATTTTTGGGAAAACGTCAAAGGTATGCCGGAGCACCGCTTAGCCCCCAATCAAGGGTTGTTGTCGCATTGTTGTGACGATTTTACGCCAAGCAAAGTTTCCCTTTCTTATCAGTTATACACTTAGCTTACACTTAAAGCAACTTCTGTCCCCCAGTTAATTACCTACGTAATATCTTTCAGCTCCAACTGCGCTTCAACATGTCATCGTTTGTCACCAAAGTTACCTACTTACCTATGTACTCCCCCCTGGAATACCTAAACATAAGGCCCACAACATAAATTAGCTACGATTATGTTATGCTGTGATTAAGAGGTCATTAGAATTCCTGGTCATCAAACTCTATAGGCCTACTCAAAGGCTTACTCAAATTATTACGCTCAGATACATTTGGTTGAAAACAAACCTTTGGTCCAAGAAATCCTGTGCAATGTTAATGAGTTGAATAATAATAATTTCTATAATGAATTTTTAATTAACTTATTAATTTCAGAGTAGAGGTTAATACTAACACCTTGTGTCCCGTTTGCTTACACTTTAGCAGTGGATTGAAAAATCATAGACAGAATCATTTATTTCATTCAACAAAATTCATAATAATTATAGTGCTAATATGAGCGCAATCTAAACCAATAAATATTTTGTGGTAAAACGTACGTCGGCTTTGAAGTAAAATCTTGAAACTTCCCTGCCTTAAAACCAAGTAAAGGCGCGTCAAATAGGCTGTGTCCAAAAACCGGGAAGATTTGAAAGATTAAAGAATGGCTTTGTCATTTGACTTTGAACTTGATTCCAAAAATGCCAAAATGCACAGCTGGAAAGTTTAATTAAAAAACTACCTTTCAGAGGTTTTTGTTTTGTAATAAAATAGGACGAAATATGATCGTTCGGCTTGCTGCAGCAATAAAGTTATGCAACATAGCAGTCGGATTTTTAAGCCTAGGAAAGTAAAAAATACCTTTGTGGCTTACTCGGCGGTACTTTAATTTTTGGACAAAATATTGGTGCTGTTGTGTCGATTTTAGAAACATTTACTGCTTTTTTTTGGAAGATACTTAAATAAACATTAAATCTTAATTTTAGCTTCAAAATTAACAAACCAATGTTGGGCATGGCCGGACTCTGCAAAGATTTATCAAAATCACTAATCCTTAACAACAGCGGTTATAGATACTTAGTCTTAGGGTAAAGTTGCGCTAGGGCGCCCGTAAACTCAGGGAGGTCATTTTAATTTTGTTGCGTAGGGCGCTTAAATGGTGTGTTAGGGTGCCTGTAGCGTTAAGCGACAGTTTTTGACCTAGGCAGGCAGTCTCTTAGACAAGAGATTTTGACTTCAACAATTACAATTCAAATACGGAAGAAAGAAGACCAATACGGAATACAATTAAACAAACAATTTGAATAATCAAAGATGACCATTAAAAATAAAAGTTCTTTGAAAACGAAATGCTAAATTAAAATATTTCATTGCCTGAAAAATAAATTATATTACTTGCAATACAAACTGCATGCAATTTGCTTATTAGAAGATGCCAATGTATATGCATTATTTACAAAATAAAGCAAACTATGTGTTTTGTGCATTCACTACACGCTGAATTAAAGCCAAAATTTGATTTAATGCACATGTAAGCCAGCGTCTAACATTTGGGCGGAACCTCTCATAAGTAGAATTGATAAGAAGAAAAAACCAGAGAAACGTCCCCCGCAAATATATACACCGTACTCGGCAGTAAAAGCAAAAGCTATCAACTGTTTTACTATAGCATATTGTTTTACTGAAAAATAGGACTATGATGCTATCAAGTTAACCAATAATTCGGCTGATTTCGTCTGATTCAATAATTTTGTCTGATTGGATGCAGCAATCCTCCATGCTTTCTATTAATCAACAAGTACAGTTCTCGAGTAGCCGAATTTCTTGTGAAATTCAGTATACATAATAATAATAATAATAATAATAATAATAATAATAATAATAATAATAATAATAGTAATAATAATAATAATACAAATAATAATAATAATTACTATTATTATTATTATTATTATTATTATTATTATTATTTATATTTCCCTGAATGATAGACGCGACGCCGTTTTCATTTGTTATTGGTAGGCTGATAATTCGAATTTTTACGCATGCGCAATGCAATGTTCAATAATCTGTAATATAGAAAAGCTATGTTTATGAAAAGAAATTGAAGATGGCTAAAACTGATCGAAATAATGCTGCAAAGATGGCAAAAAAATTAAATTTTGGTTTAGATTTTGACCGCACATTTAGGGATGGGCACGCAATAATAGGTGGGTGTTCTTTCTGAATGCTTTTTTCTGGAACAGTTGCTTCCACTTCTTCATTTGGAGTTGGCATTTATCACCGTTGGGTAACCAAAAGACAAAATATTACCCTCATGCGGTGAGCAATTTGCACCTTTAAGGTTGCAGTTTTACCCTCTGCAATTGGCAATAACTGGATTTTCCTGCTTTCTGGGGGTCTCTTGCTTCAAGTCTGTGAGGGCCCTGTCTAGAACATTTGGTCCTTTATTACACCTTAATGTAGAGTAAAAGATAAACTTTGCAGAAATTACTGAATCAAAATACTCCGATTTATGGCTGCATTCTTTCCTTTGACACAAGTGCTGTCCTCGACAAGCTTAGCATAAACTTTTTTCTGTTGGTGCCTGCCTACAAGTATTGCAATTTCGTAATCACACATCCTGTTGCATACAAAAATAATAAATATTCTCAGCCAAATTTACATTCGGGATAATTATAAGATGCTATATGCCTTCAAACTTTCAACATTGGCTTCACATCAAAATTAGGGTAGTTTTCTGTGAGGGATTTCCGTGTTAGTGTTTGGTTAGATCCATTGAAATACAGTACTTTTCGTAATTGCTACTTGCAGAAAATTCTGGGAAGTAGACTCTAAAACGTGAGGGGTGTAAATTTACTTGGGAATGGTAAATAATCATTCCTGATTCAAAGTCATTTCAAAAAATTACTATTTAACGGCAAATCGGGATTAAAGTTAAACTCGCGTTTAGGTAAAGTTTTAGTACGGACGTAGTTACCCAAACCAACTACCACCAAAACCATACTAGGAAACTAGTTTCAAATGCCCATAATGCCAAATTTCCGAAACGAACGTGCCAAAGCGTTTGTAAGATTGACAATAAAATGAGCTTTGGTTTTAAAATCACGACCTCAAACCTAAAGTCCTTAAGGTTACATAATGGAAACAGGGATTTCCTACTCTCCAATGGCTCATAAAACTTTTAAACTGTCCATTCCGGAATCACCACTTTAGCTCATTCAAAGAGAATAACTAATTGCTAGACTTGATATTAATCTCAGCGGAAAATAAGGACTCTATCCCCCCTATTCCATCTGAACCATTTCAGAACCAAAAGTTCTTCTTCTTATCATTTAGCATCCACTTTATCAATCTCAACTCCCCCCAAAATTTAAAGATGCTGTCAGACAGCAGAAACGCAGAAAGGATGACTGAAAAGTCAAAGGATGCAAGAGTGGTTGAATCTTCTGTCTTTGTACCAAATCTAGTGATGAATTTCAACCCGATCGCATGGTATCAGGCATTTTGAAGGCTTCATTTTTACAGAAGAACCTACAGTTCTATAATTCTGTGAAGACCGGAAGTGAGAGGTTTACCGTTAATGTGCAGAGCATAGTTTTTCGCTTTTACTAGTTTACCGTAGTCAATCAGTAATGCAGTGACAATAGTGAAATACTATACTGATAATAAAAAACTTGAAACTGCACTGAATGCAACCAGGGAGAATAGGAAACGTTAAGCAAGGTTGAATGTCGAGCATAACCAAATACTTAAAGTTTAACAGTGAAGTTTTTATGCTAAAAATTTAGTGTGAAGTAGGTCTAAAATGACAGATAATCACCTCTCGAAAAACAAAGGGAGTGGATTAAAACGTAGGCTGGATCTGGGAGTAGAGACGAACAACACGTTGATGACAACGTGAAACAGGTTGGTGGTGGCTATGAGAAAACTGATAACGTTTTAATTTAATTTGAGTTTTTGTGACAAAAACGGCACAAACTGACATAATTTGCAACGAATTTTCCACAATTGATAAAGGTGTCAAACTTTTTCAACAGTTCTATATTCTACGTACGTATATATACGTATGTTCTTGGCTGTTGCGTGAGTGCCTGCGAAGCCGTCACCCCCACAATAGAAAATTCAGTTCACTCAAATATTTAGAACTTCAAGGCTAGCTACATTAGATGGAACATTGGTTGCATTTAAATTGAATCTTTAATGACAAGTTTCATTTAATATTAACAATATTAACAACAGAACAATTTAACAAGAAGAAAACTTCGGTAATATACATATGAAAGAGATTTACGAAATCTCTTGAGATCAATAAGAATTCCTTTAAAGTCGATGCTAAACGTGGAATACTTTGCAATGAAACATCAGTTGTCTTCGTTTAATTTTATCAAATTTCTAGCTTTACTAGAAGTATTTATTCCAATTGTAGCTAAAGGCACCAGAGGTAGCCATCCTGCTAAGTTGAAGGATCCATTACAATCGATGGGTTCCTCAGAATAATCGTAAACAGAACTACTGTACGATCAGGTACTATAGCCGGACCGCAAGTGGGCAAGCTGAAAGATAAGATTTGGTACAGATGTATTCGTATCGGCCACTCCGATGATACAAGCCGATATAGTAGGCGTATCTGAATTTTACCGGCGGAAACCTCATGATGTTATCAGAAATGGAAAAATCGAAAGAAACGGCAGAAACCACGCTGCTATCGGTAAGACAACATAACAGTGGAGGGAGGCAGAACTTGAATTAAGTGCACTCACAAGCAAATTCAAATTATTATTACTTTGCATACACAGTACTCGGTTTGTTGACCACAGTGGCTGCAGATGGGGTGAGTGAGGAGTCATAAAACAGTCCAAAGAAATTAGTACCTCTGGAAGTCTGGTCTGAAAATCCATTGACAATTAAAAATTACGTGGGTCAGCAATAGTGCCTATCCGGTCATGTCATTCATAAATGAATGTGAATTTGAATGTCATTGGTGCTTCTATCATTTCCTGAAAAGCTCGGTCAGTATTCAGTGAGTCTTTACAAAGTTTCCTGTATATCACGCCAGTTACTGTTTTCTGTGAATACCCGCTAATACTGGATTGTCTGCCAGGGTAAACCTTAGTGGTCATTAAGTAACCAGGTTCTATATTTTATTACAGAAGTTTCAGCACAAACGCTATGCGGGTCGGATTACTGCCAATCGGACAGGTTTACTGTCCTAATGCCTTTCACTCTTTTACCTACGCCCTTTCATAACTCAAGATCACTCTCCTACCTACGTTTATTAGTCAAAACTCAGAGTCACTCATTTACCTACAAATTAATCCTCCAAAACTAAGAATCCCTCTTCTACCTACAAATTAATCTTTCAAAACTAAGATTCACTCATTTGCCTACACTACCGTAATACCTTTAATAATAAAATAATAAAATAAATAAATAATAAAATAATAATAATAAATTTTAAAATTTTAAAAAATTTAAATTTTTAAGTTTTTTAAGGGGGGACCAAGGGGAATCAAAAAATTTTTTGTCGTCAATTTTGCTGAAACATTGTATATTGGGGTTTTCGGGCTCGTAGAACACGAATCTGAAGTCCGTTTTTCGATTCAGCATTTTGTTAGTTCAGTACAAGCTTACATCTACAGTTTTTGATTCCCCTTGGTCCCCCCTTAAAAAACTTAAAAATTTAAATTTTTTAAAATTTTAAAATTTTATTACGAATCGATCAGACATGTGTTGGAATGCATCCACACAAAATTTGAGCTAAATTGGTTAAGTTTTGCTAAAGTTAACATCAAGTAAACTATCTCCCCCCCCCAATTGAGGCTGGGGGAGAGATTGTTTACTTGATCCGATGAGTAAATTGGACACTTCTAAAAGTGTCCGGACTCTGGACAGATAGATAAATTATTCATGTGCGGAGATAGATAGATGAACTTTTACGATTATCGGATTCTGCCCGGACAGATGAGAAAATTGTCTGTGTCCAGAACAAGGTTGGACACATGCGTAAATTTTTAAACAGTAAACGAAATAGCGCTGAATATCTCAGTCTTTAGTTTTATTTAACTTTACTAGTGATTTTTACTTTATTTTCATATTATGTATTCTATGTGGTAGCTATTTATCTTAGTATTACTATTTATTATGCTTAGCATATATTTTCTTAATTTAGTATTTTCTTAAATATAAATTCGACTATTTCATCGCCTTAATTTAAATGTGTTTGTGTTAAATGGTTCAGAATATTCCTATTAACGTTACAGTATCTGTAAATTTTGAGAAAACGTATGGAATACTTAATTAACTTATTATGTAATGTTTTATTAGATGTAATGGATCTCTTTAACTTTATCCCACCCAACTAGTTTGGGGGGATAAAGTTAAATTGGGGTCAGCAATCAAAATTTGTAAAAGGGAAACAATGTGTACTTGGCGTCCTTTTAGTAGTCATTAGAAGTTGTTCCATTAGAAGATGAACACAATTTGACTAAAGTTATTTCGTTTTGTTAGCTCAGTATATATATATATATATATATATATATATATATATATATATATATATATATATATATATATATATATATATAAGCTTACATGTTAAGCTTACAAGTTTAGCCTATACTGAGCTAACGAAAAGCTGAATTGAAAAGCGGATGTCAGATTCGTGCTCAGCGCCACCGAAAACCCCTGTATGCAAGTTTTCAGCAAATGTTTTTTCAAAAAATTATTTGTTTCCCCTTGGTCCCCCCCTTACCAAACTAAAACTTAAAATGTTAAAAAATTTTTTAAAATTTTAAATTTTTTTAATTCATCAGCCTCCAATATGAAACCATACTTATCTAATATGAATAATACAATAAAACACAATGTGACACTGAATTAGTGCTTTTAGGCAGGTTTTAATTCTGGGGGGGATAAAGTTTAATTGGGGTTCTGGGGGGGGGGGATAAAGTTAAATTGGTCCGATGTAATTGTATGAGTAATTTGACTGTCAACTTCACCGTAGGTTTTCATATTAACTTAGGTTAAAATAACACCGACATAGCACCAAAACAAAGTTCGCCAATAAGTTTATAAATAAAGAGATAATTAAATAAATTATCAATGGTAATCAAATGACGGAACAATGTGTGGTAAATGTCACACAAAAGTAAATAAGAATTAATAATAAATTTTAAAAATTAACATAAGCAATTAAAACAATAACAAGATGAACAGCTGTGCATACGCTATTAAACCTAAAGTGAAAATATTCAGGGCTATTTAGTTCATCGTTTAAAAACTTATTCATGTGTCCAACCTTGTTCTGGGAACAAAGATATGTAATTTACCTATCTGTCCGGGCGGAATGCGATAATTGTAAAAGTTTATCTATCTGTCTGCATACATGCATAATTTATCTATCTGTCCGGATACTTTGAGAAGTGTCCAATTTACTCATCTGCCCGTAACATATCCAACGTAAAATATAAAAAACCAGAGAAAACAAGTGTAAAAACTAAAACTAGAATCAACAGCTTATGTAGATGTAGTCAAAAATATATACATAAGCCAACAAGAAAAATACATTAGATACAAATATCAGTATCATAAACGTAGACTCGGGCTTTTGTATAAGAACTAGAACAAAAGACAAAATTCTGCCAAATTCCAGTTATGAGTTTCTGCTTGAAACTGTTTACTACTGGAGAGTTAACGATATCGTAAGGCAAGTTATTGTAATGGGGAGACGTGGCGTCTTTCCCCTATAGGGTGGGTTTTAGTAAAGTGTATATGTTTATGTATATGTGTGTTTGTAATAGTGTAGCGTATGTGTATTCTAGGGATGTACGTTGGACTAGTTTTTGTTTGTCTGTTGGATGTCTGATTTTAGTTGTTTGTCTGATGTCTGTCTGGCTAGGTGGCGCTGTCTGCCTTTCTTCTAGAAAGGCCTAGAAGTTTCCCCTTCTATGTCAACACTTTCGACCAATCAAAATTCACCAAGTCTCTATTTCAACATCTCTTTCAAAATCCAGTCAGTCTTGTTTTTCTTAACTCTAGCGTGCGGTCAGTTTAGTTTGAGCTCTGCCTAGCCCTTTTTCACGTGTTTGCCTTTTTGCTGGGACCTTTTTGTAAGTTATTGATTTCTTTCTTTTACTACTTCAAACTCCGAGGCGACCTCGTGGGTCAATCCAAATTTATTAGGGGTGTGTTATTGAGTTTTATTTCCTTTTAATTGGTAATTAATATTGCTGTTCATTTTAGAAAAAGGGTTTCTTATGTCATGTTATGCCTTATGTTTTGCCGCGACGGCTTAGGAAAATATCTTTGAGATAATAACCTTAGAAGGGGTTTATATGTTTTTGGGGGTCGAATCTGCGTATATAATCTGCCCGGTATCTATGTTTAATTCCTATTTGTGTCCTGTTTAAATTTAATGGCTTCTTAGAATCTGCCTTTGTCTATATTTTTCTCTGTGTTGTAACCTTTGTTGATGAATGCCCTTTTGTCGAAATTTACTGTGTTGGTCTGTGTTTATCTTCGGGAGTCGCTCCCAGTGCTTATGTTTTATTAAATGTGGTCTCAGTAGCTGAGCCATTAGGGTGTCCTTATTTAGGTTTTGTTAGAATTGTATAGTCGGTAGGTAGACTCTGAGTTATTTCCAAGTCTAGGTAAGCTAATTATTCACTGAGCGTGTATTTAATTTAATCAAAGTTTCTTTAGTAGTTGAGTAGTTAGGCAGTCATTTGTCCCTTTAGTCAGCTTGTTTAGTAGTTCGTTAGGCTTATTCAATTCTTGGCGAGATCCTGCCCGGGTCGACTGGAACATAAGTCTCCTCCAGGTTCGTCGTTTCCAAACGCGCACAGTTTCCACCCGTAAAGTTTGGTTGTCCACACCCTTCCAACTTTACATTAGGCTGCCAGTCTCCGACCTTTTCTTGTCTTTTTCTAGTTTTGTATAGTTTTTAACTCTTGCACTTTCGTCTTTTCTTTTTCTTTGCAGTAAGTATTAACTTGTTTTCCTTTTACTTCTCGGATTTGATCTCATTATTCTTGTGTAATAATTTGTTCTTTTTTTAAGCATCCTATTTTTAATCTGAGTTGTTATTCGTAATTAATTGTACGTGTTTAATTGTTGAATCTCCATTTTGTGTAATTTTTCTTCGACTCTTATATAAATGTCGGTTCAACATTCACCCGTGAAAACGTCTAAGGCTTCGACAAAGCCGGCTGATACGGCCACTTCAAGTGATGTGACGGACAACCGACCCTTGAACACAGACGGCTTTGGGCGGCTGTTCCCTCCATTGGCCTTGAGCAAGAACTCCTCTACCCAATCCTCGACAAGCCAGGCATCTGCTGGTCAATCCTCTACGGGCGCTGCGCCTAGTAGACCATTTTTACGATCGGATTCAGCCAAGAATAAAGCCTCCAAGAAGGAGGAATTGCCCGAAGAATCGGACCAGGGTCAGGATGACCAACAAGAGGACCAGGCCTCACAAAAGACCGATGAATTCCTGTCACCTACTGACCAGGGGGAATTCATTGAAGACGAATGGGACGAGCAAGCGAGTGTTCGGGAGCAACTGGAATTCCTGCGCCGTAAGCTAGCTCGGATTGATTCTACTCTTCGGAACAAAGAGACTGATAGGGAACCGCTAGCAGAATCAGTGCCAGGTATGTCTGATGTCTCGGATTACGAGCTTTTATTAATCAATTGGAACTGAATTTATTTCAACAGCGACCACGATTAGGGTCAGACAGCTCTCTCGTACGCAGGCAAACTGGAACGAGACCTTTCCCTCCGTTTACCCGCTCTAAGCCTCGACGGCAAGAGGAAAAAGGGGACCCGCGGCAGCCGGGGTCAGCAGGCCCTAGTGAACCAGCAGCGGCTTCAGGCCCACGTTTCCGCTCTACAGCCCATATTGACCTCACACGGTCAAAGCGCCCGAAACGGGCGAACCAACGGCCGGACGGCGGGGATCCTGAACCGGATAGAAAACCGAAAGTGCGCGGACCCATGGATGCGTGGGTGGTCCCGCTACGGGACCAGCCCACTGTACCGGTCCGACACCGGCCGCAAACGCCGGACACTGCGGGCCTCTTCCGAGTGAGAGGCCTGACCGAGCAGGAATATAGTGTAATCAGAGGTCTGCTTACAGCATGGATAGCAGAAATCCCGCGAGAAACATGGGAGGCACTCGAGCAGAATTTCCCCCGAGTTTGTATGGAGCTTCTGCGTATGTGGCCCAATCCAAGCATGGACCCAGATGCAGGGCCTCCCCCGTTCCAAATGGGGCAGCCCCAGCCAGCCCGGCAGTCGAGTCCAGAGCCGGTTCGTAGCCGCAGAGGGAGCCAGCAGAGGTTTCCACCCCTGGTAGATCTGGATTCATCTGATGATCAGGTGAGAGGATCGCCGATGGCGCAACCCCGTCGGCGGCGAGACAATACGCGGCGGTCTAGAACTCCATCACGAGGCTACCCGTCCCCATCACCCGTGCGTAGAACGCCTAGCCCTAGGCGTTATTCGCGGGACCGGGATTACCCTGCCTCTCGACGAGAGCGGTCGCAACGACCACGTCCTTCAGAGCAGAGAGAACCATCTTCATATGAGAGTTTCAAACATCTGGGTGAATACCTGAAGGGCTTTAAGGGAGTCAAACCCTTTCAAGGTTCGCAGAGTAACATCAAGTTCACTAGCTGGTTGGCGAACTTCGAAACTACGGTAAAGGTCCATGACGTCCCTGCAAGTATGAAGTACAGAATTTTGTGGACTTTACTCGACGACAAGGTCAAAGAGTCTATGACCCCATGCCCACCTGATACCTTTGAGGACCTAGTGACTAGGATCCGGCAGTTGTATGAACCCTTGCCCGTTACTACGGAACAGTACGCAGAGCAGTTCTACAGCCGGATGCAGGAGCCTCAGGAAAAGCCACATGACTTTATGGCAGCGCTGCGCTTGCTTGCGGTTCAAGCTTTTCCCTTCGAACCTGGCTTCGATCGGGAAAAGAAGGTGGTGGCCCAATTCAAAAGAGGCCTGAAATCAGACTTGCGATCTAGAATGGCGGCCCCACTGGCCGACATTCAATTCTGGCCCCATGTGCGGGACAATGATTTGATAACTCGGGCTCTCCATATCGTGGAGTCAGTGCAGGTAGAACTGGACAAAGAACAGGCTGTTACGGTCTTTAGTGCCCAAAGCCAGGGCGCCCAATGCTTTAATGCTACGCAGGGGAGACCCCAGCAGAACCAGCAGAGGCCACAACAGCAGAGCCAGAATCAGAACCAGAACCGCAATCAGGGTTATCAACGTAACGACGAACGGCCTCCACCACGTCAACCTATGGGCAGGTGTTGGTATTGTGGACTGGTTGGTCATAGGCAACAGCAGTGCCCAGATTATCTGCAATACTTGAATCAGAATGGTCAGGGACAAAACCAAACACAAGGTAACGTCCACCCACAGGGGCGATATCCAGACCAGGAGGGTAACCTCCCTGCCCGGAGTCGTTATGATCAGGACCAGCGAAATCAAGGGCAAAGGAATCAGGATCAGCGGAATCAACAGGAGCCGCAACGGCAGCAAGGCCAGCAGGACCAAAGGAACCAACGACAACAACAGGTCAGATCCCGCTCAATTAGCAGGGGTTATGTAGGCCCACGTCGGTACGAAGGTTTCCCGGAACCGGGAAACGAGAATGCGGGGCACGGGCAGTAGACCTGGCCCCGTGTCCCGCACCAACAAAGCCGTCTGGTGAAATGGTCTGTGCGGTCCAAGCTTTTGTTGTTACTAATTCTAATTTTTCTAACAAGCCTGATAACGAACCCTATTGGAACCATGGTGGTTTGTGGAGTAGTGACTCGGAAAGTGAGGGTGAAGGAGGCGACCCCCTTCCTCCACGGGATCAGGAACCTGTCTGCTTGTATCTGAATAAGGACACAAATCGGGACGTAAACCCATGGAAATGTCCGTGTAAGACTTGCAAACAAGTACGTAGACGGGCTGAATGGTTCCCGGAAGAGGAAGTGGTCCTCGCAAATGGAGGTTTCCCGGACGGAGGAGACGTAGTCTATGATGGCGAAGGCAACCTTCGGCCATATAAATACTGGAATCGATGGCGGAAAGAAGTGAAACCCTTTGGTGATGGAGGGGCCTCCCAGCGCCCTGTCCCGTATAATAGGCGGTGGAAGCGTGCACCTGGTACTGAATGGAATATGCTTACTACAGTGCGTAAAGCTATGAAGTGGCAAGAAAATTCCGCAGTCATGGCAGCACAGACTCGTGCCAGGCAACCTGGTGCGGGCACAACTCGGAGGCAAAGGAAGACATCGACCTCGAAGGAGGTGCAAACGGACCCCATTGAGGTCATTCGACCTTTACAACAATGGACGTCAACTCAGACAGAGAATCAATCGGGAGCCGGGGCTCACCGCAAAAGCCCTGGGGAAAACCAACCTTCGGGTACTGGGCTTTCAGCAGTAAGCACTGGGGAAACCCCAACGTCAGATCTGGCGGTCACCACTCAGGTGGCGCCGGAAACTCCTATCTCTACGAAGAAACCGCCCAGTATTGTGGTTACCGGGGCGTCTCCACCCAAGCGGTCGAGTTCTTTGAAACCTTGGTCAGTTGCGAACAACCCTAGCCGGCGAGAGCTCACGGAAACGGACGTATCGGATGACGAATCTGGTACCTCGGGTCTCACGTTAGCACCAGTTGAAGTTCATAGGTCTGGAGCTACTCCAGTAACACCTCTGAAACTGCGCAAAGACACTCAGGGTGAGTGGGAACAGGTAGAAAAAGGGACGAAACACCCGAAAACAGCGGTGCAACCTGGCATACCTACCCGTAATAGATTCGCCCTATTGGAAACCCCGGAGTACGCGGTACTTCGGCAAGGGTGGACAACTGTTAATCAAGCCGTCCAACAGGCTCAGGTGGTTGCCCAGTCTATTGGCGAACAGATCCAGCAGCTGGCGGTTAACGTAATGTCCGTGACGGACCAGGTCCAGCAGTCCACCCAGAACTTCGAACAACTATTGGCTGAATTCGTCCAGAAGGATTACGAACGGACCCTAGAACTTCAACAGAAGGGAACCCTCCGCGAACCAGACCAGCCTATCTGGTCGGAGGACCCGCCACAACCCCGCAAGGGCAGACGGGGAATTCGCTTAAACGACCCGAATGAGATCATTGTGCTGGATAGCACACCTGTAGACGAGGAACCGGCGCCTGTGGCGCAGGAAGAGACTTCCACTAACATGGACGACGCTACAGTACTACGACAGGACGAGGTAGTAACAACCTCAGCAACGGCCACCCCGTCTGGAAACCTAGTTGAACGTGACATGACCATCGTAAATCATCAAGAAGCGACTTCTACTGATCTTGGGGACAAATACGGAATATGGGATTTAGAGCAACAGCTTCGTGCCGCTCTTAGTCCAGCTCAACGAGTTGAGTTCAACCTAGATGTAGAAGCCAGCGACAACGAGGATGATAGTGGGCAACCCACAGCGCAGACTAAGCACCTAAATAGAGCGGTTCTATCTGTACTGAATGGGATGGCACCATTCTTTGTCTCGCAGTGTACTCATATTGCCTTGAAGAAAAGCCCGTATGTGATTGTGGAGGTCAGAGGCATTAAGACACTAGCCCTGCTGGACACAGGGGCCAATATTTGCCTGATGTCCAAACATTTCTTTGACCAACTCAACAGTAATAAACGCCTACATTTGGACGAAACAAAAGCTACGGAGGTAGCTACGGCTGCCGACGACCGGAGCCTAGCCATATTGGGTACAACCAAGATTGCCTTCAAACTGTATGGCGTTCGGTACGAATATACTTTTAACGTTACAAATAGTTTACAGCAAGACTTTATCATTGGCTACAACTTCCAGGCAGACCATAACTGGGTGATTTTTCCTCACCAACACCTTCTTTTATGCGACAAGAAGAAGGTACCCTTGCTGACCCCAGGAGACCTGCAGGCGTTAGCTAATCGATTTAGTATAGCCGTGTCTTGTACGGTATATTATTGTATGCGGGAAACGTGCAAATTACCTCCTAGGTCGGAAGTTATGGTACCGGTTCGTTGTTGGCTTGGGGGTGCTGTAAAGCCAGCTATCAATCAGGCAGTCGTGTTTGAACCATCAGAAGAAGTCCTGGAAGACTATGAAGTCTACCCAGTGCCTGGAGTCTTGGAAGTATCTTCTCAAGTCAACTACATCAAGGTCTATAATCCTCTGGACCGAACGGCCCAATTACCAAAGGGGCTACCCCTCGGCCAAGCGGAGCCGGTCACCACGGTCACAGAACGTCAAGGGTTTCGGTATGCCGCTGAGTTAGGTGTTAACTTTGCACAAGCGCACCCTCATCTGGCTAGTTGGGCGACCCATCCAGCCACCCGCCTAAACGAGAAAGAGCTACGTCACGCCCTTGAGGAGGTCGAGCAATTGGAGCCGTATCACCCAGGTGACACGGTGCCTATGGTTAATAATGTGGGTAATCCGATACCAGTTCCAAGGTGGGTCGACCCCACAGTGTGCGTCGCCGAGGCTGACCAGAATTGGGGTTACGAGGAACCTCCGGCATTGACTGAAAAAGGCCTCCAGGCCTTTAATGATATGCACTATTCTGCGGATGAAATGACTTCACAGCCTATGCCATCATTAGAGGAACGCCAACAATTCATTGACGAGAACGTGGATTTTGATTCTATGTTTCTTGACGATGAGGGTAAAGCGAAACTAAGGGACATATTGGTCGAATTTTATGATGTGGTCGCCAGACCGGGCAACCCGGGACGGACCAAAGTGGACCAACATGTGATTGATACTGGTAAGGAAGGACCAGTCAAGGGTAGATCTTATCGCTATAACCCTAAAGATAAAGCGGAGATTGAGAAGCATATACGGGCAATGCTGGATGAAGGGGTCTGCTCCCCCTCTACTAGTCCGTGGTCTTCCCCATGCATTTTGGTCGGCAAGAAGGACGGGACCACACGTTTAGTCATTGATTATCGGCGGCTAAACAAAATCACAAAGAAGGATAATTACCCGTTGCCCAAAATTGACGAAATTCTGGATCAACTCCAAGGGGCAGTGATATTCTCGACTATTGATCTAGCGGCTGGGTATTGGCAGGTTGAGGTCTACCCAGAACACAGGGAGAAAACGGCCTTCGTGTCTCATATGGGCCTCTTCCACATGAATGTCATGCCGTTCGGGTTGTGTAACGCACCCGCAACATTCCAACGACTGATGGAGAAGGTTCTAACGGACTTGCCCGTGTACATTGATGATGTGTTGATTCCATCTCCCGATCAGGACACTCATTTGGAGATGATCAGGTCGACCCTGACTCGTCTGCGCGACAACGGACTACGCATTAAGCTTAAGAAATGTTGTTTTGCTCGCGAATCAGTTCCCTTCTTGGGCCACTATGTGGGCCGGAACGGCATCAGTGTGGACCCGGACAAGGTTAAGGCTGTGTCTCAGCTTAACCCACCAAAGGACGTGAAAGGTATTCGATCTTTCCTAGGAATGTGCGGTTATTATCGACGGTTTGTACTTAATTATGCTAAAGTGGCCGCCCCTCTAACGGATTTATTGAAGAAGGGGGTGCCTTTTGTTTGGTCTGAAGCTTGTCAACACGCTTTTGAGGAGCTGAAACGGCATTTGACTCAAGCCCCAGTGTTAGCCTTTCCCGATTTTGACAAAACGTTTTATGTGTCTTCTGACGCTAGTAAGCGGGGTTTTGGTGCCATTTTAGAACAGCAGTTTTCCGTGCCGCGTAGCGCGGATAAGCCTAATGGACCACGGGTGCTACGAGAGCGGCCAGTGGCTTATGCTAGCAGGACCCTGACTCAAGGCGAGAGGGTTACTCCGCGACGGAGATGGAAGCGTTTGCGGCTCTATGGGGTTGTCAGAAATTTCGACACTATTTGTCGTGCAAACAGTTTGTTCTCCGAACTGACCATCAAGCAGTCAGGGACCTGTTGAATAACATCAAGGCTCTGGGTCAAGGTAAGCTCGCTAAGTTTGCTCTTAGTATGTTAGAATTTGATTTTACGGTGGAATATCGACCGGGGCGTGAGAATGTGGGTCCTGATTGCTTGTCAAGACTGGACCCAATTGATGAGCCTGAAGATAGTGAGCATGAAGCAACAGCGGCTATGTATCCACCGGAAGTGTTCGCCTTGACGGCGGCACTTCCCGCGCCACCTACCCTGCTTACCTGGAAACGAGAGCTTCGCGACGAAGAGGAATTTGCGATTTTATTGGATTTCCTGGAACAAAAGAGGTTACCTACTAACCGACAGGAAGCACAAGAGGTAAAGAAGTTACGCTCTACATTTTTTATTAGAGATGGGGTGTTATATCGTTGGCACCTGAATAAACATGCAGAGCGTAGAGGGCTACCCTTCCCTACCGTGGTAGTGCCTAAGGTCCAGCGAGAGCAGCTCTTGCAGGAGGTTCACTCTGATTTCACGACGGGTGGTCATCGGGCCCACCAAAATGCAATGGCCAGCTTGGAAACAAAGTATTGGTGGCCTCGCATGTCCCAAGATCTAGAGGATTTTATTGCTCAGTGTAAGCCCTGTGCGAAATTTAATCAAGGACCACGGAGATATCAGGCTACAATGCAAAACACGGTGGTGGTACGCCGACCGTTAGATGTCGTGGCTATGGATGTGATGCACTTTACACAGAAGGAGACCAACAGAGGTAACACATGTGTACTGTGTATAGTTGATTATCTTACCCGCTACGCGGAGGCTTTTGCTATGCCCAATGAGCGGGCGGAAACCACTGCGTACTGGTATTTTAATGGATTCGTAGCCCGGTGGGGCGTCCCTGCCCGGGTCTTGACAGATCAGGGACCGAACTTTATGTCTGTCTTCCTAAGAGCCTTGGTGGATGCTAGCGGCTCTGAGCGACTCAGAACTACTGCATATCACCCTCAAACGAACGGTGTAGTGGAACGCTTCAACCGGACAATACGTAGCCTGGTAGCCAAGTAGCCTGTTTTCAGTCCGATTGGGACGACTATTTACCGTGGGGGCTGTCCATCTACAGAGCAACGATTCACAGTGCCACGAAGGAAACACCTCATTTTCTGATGACAGGTAGAGACTACCGCTATCCACTGGATAATTTCTTTCAGCTCCCTGGTGAGGAAGGCACTACCCAGAACTATAGTGACGCACGTAACCAGTTACTGGCTCGGATGAATGAGGCCTGGCAGCTGGCGCATGAAGCTTTGCAAGAGGCAGCACTGGTTAACAAGGAACGGTACGACTTGAAAGCTTCACCGGTTGAGTATAAGCCAGGTACCCTGGTTATGCTTAATATTGAGAACAAGAATGTACCTACAGGTTTGAGTAAGAAGCTACGGCCTAAATACGAAGGACCTTATCGTGTTTTGGACAAGATTTCTGTAACGAACTATCGCATTGCTCGCACTAACGGGTTAAGTGACCCGGTGGTGGTTAACATCAACCGACTAAAGCCTTTTCTGGACACCCCAGTCAAATTACCAGTCGTGACGCTGTAGGCAACCTACAGTGTATATATTATGCAGCATTAGTTTCTATAATGGGCCTTGTGTAACGCAAGGGCCTTGCGAATGTATTGTACTATGTATTAGTTTTTCTTTTAAGGATATCCTATTTTTTGTATTACCTAGGGTTTTATCTCTAACAGTTGGTGTTTGCATTATCTGTGTTGCATAACCCTTTGAATAGGGTGGGGTTTAAATTTTTACTTTGGGCCTCCCTTATGATTTATTATTTTCGGTGTAAAGTGGGGTTTTCTTTTCTACCTAATTTTGCTTTTTTAATTTTTAACCTATGGCTGTAAAATCTAGTCATAGGTCTTCTTTCTCTCTTCTAATTACCCTAACAGGGGATTTTCTCTTACTTTTACTTTAAAATTTACCTATGGGGGTATTCTTTTAACTCTAAGGGATTATCTTTTGTCGTAAATTGCTAAGGGGGCCCTATCATATCTGTTTGTACATATAGTGTATGCGTTAGTGTATACACTGGGTGTGTGCGTGTATGTATGGCTTTAATCTGTGTATATGTAGTGCTTTTTCTTTTCTCCCTTTACGTAGGCTAACTGTAGGTAGGTCACCCTCTTCTGTGTGTGTAGTTTTCCTTTTCTCTCTTTCCTATCACACTTATCATGCTTTCACCTTCTGTTAGTTTTTGCATTTTTTCTGAGGTCTATTTTAGATTCTAATTGCTGCTTTGATGTTTGATTGAGTGATTTCAGTGGACGGGCGCATGAGCGCTGGGCGCAAACCAGGGGTCGCCCGTCGTCTGGAATTCATTGGGATGGCGTTTATTTTTGGGCTTTTCGTACAGAAATTGGTCGTGAGATGGTCACAATAAGGTTGCCTTGCTGTGCTCACCTGCCTGGTCCACTGAAGATTGGGTCATTAGTATAGGCCAGCTCTTGCTTTGCCACATGTTAACCGCGGAATTGCGAGCGGCTGCGCTGCGCATGCCGGGGATTCGCACGGGAGAATTCATCGATGGATTAGCACCGCCTGGACAGGAGAATAACGTTTACTGCCCTTGCATCTGCGTAGCCATTTTGATCCTTCCGCCCCCCATCGTGCAGCTTCCCGCCTCCCAATCGATCGCCAGAGCCCGGTTTGGAACCGTTTCTAAACCGTTCCCCCACCCCCTGGTTACTACAAGCGACTGGTGTAACTGTACGTATTTAGCTCAACTTACCGCAAAGGTGTAGTTGTAGCTTCATTCCCTTTTCTATCACTAACGGCGGAGGTATCATTGTGACGGCGGAGGTATCATTGTGACGGCGGATGTATCATACCAACGGCGGAGGTCTTATATCATACCATATCATATCATTCTATCAATCCATCATTCCAGCGGCTGTGTTATTTACTATTCCATGCTATGTCATTTCCTTTACCATCATTGCCATTTTTATTGACCTGAACCCCAATTATTGACTACCTCTATTTGGACAACTATTTTCTGATTTGCCTGATCAATTATGAAGATTGCCTTACGATGACTTTTTCCAGAATTCTGATCCCCGATTGTGACTACCCGATGAAGACTATTTGCTCAATTTATGCCTTATTCCCGATCTGTGCCATTCCAGCGATATAGACGCTCTACTGTATATAGATCTATTCCCGATGAAGACGATTCCCACTTGGTGACTTTCAACTAGTTTATTTTGTGCTTTAAATATTGACGTTTGCTTTTTAATTTTTGTGTCGTATTTCAGTGGTGTTCTTAACAGTTAAAAACTTAACCTTTTTCCGAGCTTTATTCTAAATTTTAGAATTTCTTTAATTACCTACTTACCTTTTACCATTTTCCTGGAGCTTTATCTTACAAATTAACCCAAATTTTCCGTACTTTGTAGTGATTTTGACTGTGTTCTATGCATAATATTGCCTTTTATATGTGATCTGATGTACAGTCTTATATGTCATGCCAGTATTTTGTTCGCTTTAACCATTTAACCAAAGTTCTGTTCAAAAAGTTTTACTAAAACTGGGTTTATTCTTTTCTTGAAGCTTTTATTTTCGTATTCTTATTAACGGGTTTGATTGCGGGTTTTTATGTGTATTTTGACCAGTTTTGTGTAACCTGACGCAACGTCAGAAGATGTGTGACGCGCCAGCCATGTCCCAATTTGTGTCCCTTTACTGCCGCCACATTTTTATCAAAATTATTTTCTTTTACCTATATCTTTTAGTTGTCCCAACGGTTCCTGTCCATATTTGTACCTGTCAGTTGATTTTTCTAAAAATTTTCTTGGTTAAATGTCAGTTTTGTTTACCACTCCAGAGCGCCAAAGTAGTTCCTGAATAATACGCCCCTATTCTATTGTAAGGCCTGCATGCGCGGTTGGGAGGATCTTCTCCAAAATTTTTATTTTAAGGGACTTTCTACTAATATTTTAACCAGTGTTTCGCGTTTTTAGTAACTATAAGATTCCATTTTAACCTCTCCTACTTTAATTTACTTTACTTTCATAGTACCACGAGGGTACTTGGGGGACTCTCCGTACCCTTTTGGTCCTTTTTATACATGCTTAAGCATGTTTGGGGTTACTTTGTAACCCTTTTAATTTAATTTAATACTTATATTTTACTTAAAGACTCCACAAACTTACTCCTACTTACACGCGAAACACTGGGATTAAATTCATTTCATTACCTATTCCTCTAAATTATTTTATTAATTATCTTTCGTCTTTCTAATTTTGCAGGAGATCCGCAGGGAACTGAGTTAGCGATGCGAGGCTAGGCCCCCCCACCCACCCAGCCGGAGATGGCGCATTCTAAGTTTAGCGGGAGGCTACCTCCGTACCCTAGTTGGAATAGACCCAGACGAAGCTGACATTTTGGGTTCTTATTTTGTTTATTTAGTTTTCTAGTAATACAGGTACGAGATCCCCGCCGCTGCGGCTGGAGGATCATGGGTCACCCATTCACGCACCGTCCCGTGGCATTAATATGGCAGTTGTCCATGCGTGTTTTTATGGCTGGTCTTCACTAGTCTTTTGACGCCATGTCATTTTTATTATGTTTCCTACTTAGTCAAGCTTAGTTTAGTTTTGTATTTCTTGTATTTCTTTCTTGTGTTTTGACTTATGTGCTGAGACCCATTTACCAAAATTCAGTCAAAAATTTTCACTGTTGGGTAAATTTCTTCCTTCTTTTGGTTTATGTGTCCCTCGCAGGAGCTCGGGCGGTAAGCCCTGGGGAGATGTAATGGGGAGACGTGGCGTCTTTCCCCTATAGGGTGGGTTTTAGTAAAGTGTATATGTTTATGTATATGTGTGTTTGTAATAGTGTAGCGTATGTGTATTCTAGGGATGTACGTTGGACTAGTTTTTGTTTGTCTGTTGGATGTCTGATTTTAGTTGTTTGTCTGATGTCTGTCTGGCTAGGTGGCGCTGTCTGCCTTTCTTCTAGAAAGGCCTAGAAGTTTCCCCTTCTATGTCAACACTTTCGACCAATCAAAATTCACCAAGTCTCTATTTCAACATCTCTTTCAAAATCCAGTCAGTCTTGTTTTTCTTAACTCTAGCGTGCGGTCAGTTTAGTTTGAGCTCTGCCTAGCCCTTTTTCACGTGTTTGCCTTTTTGCTGGGACCTTTTTGTAAGTTATTGATTTCTTTCTTTTACTACTTCAAACTCCGAGGCGACCTCGTGGGTCAATCCAAATTTATTAGGGGTGTGTTATTGAGTTTTATATCCTTTTAATTGGTAATTAATATTGCTGTTCATTTTAGAAAAAGGGTTTCTTATGTCATATTATGCCTTATGTTTTGCCGCGACGGCTTAGGAAAATATCTTTGAGATAATAACCTTAGAAGGGGTTTATATGTTTTTGGGGGTCGAATCTGCGTATATAATCTGCCCGGTATCTATGTTTAATTCCTATTTGTGTCCTGTTTAAATTTAATGGCTTCTTAGAATCTGCCTTTGTCTATATTTTTCTCTGTGTTGTAACCTTTGTTGATGAATGCCCTTTTGTCGAAATTTACTGTGTTGGTCTGTGTTTATCTTCGGGAGTCGCTCCCAGTGCTTATGTTTTATTAAATGTGGTCTCAGTAGCTGAGCCATTAGGGTGTCCTTATTTAGGTTTTGTTAGAATTGTATAGTCGGTAGGTAGACTCTGAGTTATTTCCAAGTCTAGGTAAGCTAATTATTCACTGAGCGTGTATTTAATTTAATCAAAGTTTCTTTAGTAGTTGAGTAGTTAGGCAGTCATTTGTCCCTTTAGTCAGCTTGTTTAGTAGTTCGTTAGGCTTATTCAATTCTTGGCGAGATCCTGCCCAGGTCGACTGGAACATAAGTCTCCTCCAGGTTCGTCGTTTCCATACGCGCACAGTTTCCACCCGTAAAGTTTGGTTGTCCACACCCTTCCAACTTTACATTATTCCAAAGTCTCAATACTCTATTTTGAAAAGAAAAACTTCTTTTCGTCTCTTCGGAAACATGTTCCCATTTTCATATAATTATGACCACGTAAACTTAAAGCTGGCCTAAAACTAAAAAACTCCGAAACATTTACATCATCAATACCACGAATAATTCTATTAAGCATTGTACGAGATCCGTTTTAATTCTGCAAAGCTCAAGGGTCTCCATGCCTAAAATAGTCAATCTGTCGGTATAAGTTTTGTTTCCCAAGCTTTCATTTATTTAGTGTGGGTACATAATGGGGCTGTGGGCCTCACTGCTATAATCATGACTATAAGATATACATACACCAACCGCTTACAGGTTCAATCCACTATAAAACTGAACAGATTGTTACTTCCAAGCGAATTGTGTTTTGAATTTTTTTCAATGAAATTCATGATTACAATTTGTAATTTCAACATTGCCATGCCGTAAAACGTAAGAAAAGTAATTGGGCAAAATTTGTTGCAACAAGATTTGTTTATGCAACTGCCTCTTGACATTCTATTTTCACATTATCTAAAACTTTTTCCAAATGTCGATCAGTTTAACTGATTGTCATGGATCAAAGTAAGCTTAAGGTGGTAGTACCACTACCGGAGTGCACTTTGCACAAATACTGTGAACTAAAACAATTTGCGGCGGTAATGTCCAACCACCAGAGCTGTGAAGGAGTCCAGTTTGGGCAACAAAATTGGATGGCTCTCCAACTTACTGATTCCTGCATTTTGAAGTCGGCCACCACAACGTAGTAAGTTTTCTTCGTCAATCCAAAGATCAAGCTGCTTGACCATTGGGTGGTTCCGTTTTTCGGATATAGCAGTTAGACTGTCAGCATGGTGGACCCTTTGGATGTAGCCAATCCAGAGCAGTTTTGCATGATCTCTTTAACGGATAGAGATTTTCCTTTGGCTTTCTGTTTCCCAGCCGAAGGCACCAGGCAGGCAATTTGTCGAGTGAAGAGAATTTATTCCGATTGACGACGTTGCCAACTCCATACTCGCTGTCCTGGAGACGGACAATTGTGTTCTGACAGTTTTCGTCGTAAGCGTTAACAGTATGTTTGATATCTTGGCCTTCTTCGAAAGTTGGCCAATTGTCGTTAGTGGCCTCCGATAAGAACTTGGGCCCTGTCCACCTCGATGTCAACAAATCCTTCTTTGGCACAGAACGTAAAGGAAGATCTGCAGGATTTTGTGCTAAGTCTACTAAGTGGAATTGTAAACCACGGATTCCTTTGATTTGCTTGATCTTGTTTCGCACAAATGGCGTCAAAGGTTTGTCTGAGTTAATCCAGTGAAGCGCACACTGAGAATCTGTCCAGATGCAGAGTCGGATAGCAGAAAGCGACAATGCTGTTGATACAAACTGAAGTGATTTGCTTCCAATATGAACGAATCAATTCCAGGCGCTGAATAGTTATCAGTTTTCGAACAGGTGCTAGAAGGGCCTTTGCGAATACAAGTTGTGTTTAGATAAATGCAGATTCCGTAGGCGAGTTGTGATGCGTCACAAAAGCAGTGCAGTTGATAGTTTCCCCATTTCCAACAATCTTGGAATTTTCAGGTCAGTAAGCAATGACAAGTCGGCAGCAATCATCTTTCATTTTTCTGCAGTTTGCAGTGGCAGTATTTCATCCCAGTCTAGTTGTTCCTTCCATAGCCCATGCAGAAATATTTTGCCTTGAAGAACTGCAGGGCCCAATTTCATAAAACTTTGCAAGTTGCGGATTTGCTAGCTGCAACTGTTGCATAAAGGGTCAAGTGCGGAATCCGCACTTGCACTTGAATTGCGAGTCAAATAGGCTGCAAGTTGCAGGGATGGATTTGAGCAGAACTTCAGAATTAGTGACCCATTATCTGACATTCATCGAAGCCTCGCCAAAAACGTCTTTTGTAGTGTGATAAAATTCAATGGTTTCGTTTGCAGATTGAACTCCAGTGATTATGTTGTCAACGTAGATGTTGCGGAGAATGTTCTTAGCATTTCACCACCGCATTTGTTCAAGTGAAACTGTATTGTTACGCCGAGAAGAAATGGACTTGAGATGACTCGAAATGGAACCCTCGCAAATAGATAAACTTGAATATTGTTATCTGTCGACAAATTGCGTGCATCTTGCTTGGAGCCACAGAAATCGTGTGACGTATCGTTAAGACGATTGCAACCCCCCTTGAAGAAAGGCCTTTTCAATGTCAGATGCTATTGCTATGTTGTTCATGCGAAACCTAAGAAGGATAGCAACAACATCGTCCAAACAGACAGGCCTTCGGTGAAGATTCATTTAAACTTATAGATTTTTCATTGACCTTGGCTGATGCGTCGTAGACAACTCTCAGTTTCGTGGTTCTGCCGGGCGTGATTACTACATGATGTGGCATGTAGTGCAATCTTGAACCAGAACTAGCTGAAGGATCTACCTTTTCGAGAACACCTTTACTTTGTTGATCATCAATTACATTCTGGTATTGGCTGAAGACTGCCGGCTCAGATTTATACCGACAAATCAGTGAAGTTAATCTACCTAAGGCTAAATTATAATTTGTTGGCAGATCAGGATTAGCCTCTTTCCAGGGCCAGCTGGCATAGTAACGACTATTTTCATACACAACAGTTTCATTAAATTTTTTCAAAGAGGCTTCATCTCCAGGGTCGTCAATTTTGTCCTTGACCCCGATTGTTTCAAGATCAAATAAGAATTTGAGATCACGCCAGCGACACTCTGCTTTAGAGACTCTGAAATGTGAAGCTGTTATGCTCCGAAGAATAGAATGTATGTTACCGAGGCTTCTAATATTGCCGATTGATTTCCTGAAGCTTCTGGCTGTCGTCCTCCAAGAAGCCAGCCCAATGATGTGTTTCATGTGAAGAAATCCCACATGTAATCGGCGCCAATGAGGAAGTCAATTGTGACGTTTTAATAATTTAGTGAAATTTAGTGAAATTGTGAAAAGTGAAATAATCCGGAATTTAGTGAAATTAAAGGGAGCTGTTTGGATATTGCCAGTAATGACAGGGGTGACATTCACAATATGCCGGAATACTTCACCGGTTTGAAGTTTTACTGAAGCTTCTGCAGATTACGTATTTGTCGTCTTGGACAAGTCTCCAGTCGAAACTGGTTTCAATTTCAGTTGTGCAGACAGTCGATCTGTGATGTAGCTACGTTTGTCAAATACTCCTCTTGCTGTGACTGTTTCTCCGTTTGAATCTAGAAGAGTAGCAGTGATGGTTTGCAGAAGAGAAATTTCACAGGATGAAGGCAGTTGGTGATCCTGTTTCCTGACGTCCAGTTCGGTTGTTTGAGACACAGAACCAGGTGGGTCAGAAGCCACCATTGAAGCCGATGCACGGTTGTCTGGATACTTGATGTGACAGACGCTGGAATGGTGCTGTTTCGTTACCTTCTAGTGAAAGCACGGCTTTGTGCGAATGCATTGCTGAATTGAATGGAAGAGCCCCAAACAATTGAAGCACAGTCGTTTGTTGATTAGTCTTTCTTTTCTGGCTCGAGCAGTAGTGGCATACTTGGCACCGATTCGCTACTTCGCAAAGTGGGCAGATTCTGTACGATTCGTTGTGGTTGTCAGGCTGTGACTGTTGAGCTACTGTAGTAGATGTCTTGCCTGGCCGGTTTTGAATTCATGCCAGCTTTTGTAGTGGTGAGTAACTGACGAGCGCATATGTCGTAGCAAATGTTCTTCTTCTATCCGTGCAGATGCAGATTCACTGTCGTTCAAAAAATATTGTTTGTAGTTAGTGTTGTTTCTGTTGTTCGTCGTAGGACTGTGGTTCTGATATGCCGCTTCGCAAATCTGAAGATGCTGTCGTAAATGCTCTCGAAGTGTGTTGACATCCCAGTCTTCATCATCTTGACGTTCCTTTTCCGTCTGCACCATACAGATGGAGGTAATTTCGATCGTATCTGTTTGGAGAAGTGGCGGTGGCTAACGTCTTCTCCTAAAGCCTTGCAGTGCGTTCAGATGCTGTTCAATTTTGTCCACCACAGAACGTAAATCTTTC
>JASAND010031087.1:0-38337 GCA_030248195.1 Trissonchulus latispiculum
GATGATTTTGGCAAAATTAGCACATATTGTGCAAGTTTTTTGAGAGCACTACAAATTGGTAGAAATTTGCAATTACTGTCATAAGAATTCTCTGTATGCGTAGAGTGCAACTATCTATAAGCGATTTCCGTAGCTTTTGCCAATCTTGCACGAGAGGCGAAAATGTTTCGCTGGTCTCGTTTTTGGTGGTACAAAAAGCACCAATTTTACAAAATTTTGAATTTGAAAAATCGCCAAAAATCCGACACTCAGCAGAATTGTACCAGACGGGTTATTTGCACTCTCTGATATGTCCTTAACATGTACAACAAAGTCGTAGCGCTGTATCTTTCATACAGGAAAAAATTTTTCTGCCACAAACTTCTTAACCTAACTTTTTCATTTTCCTATGTTTAACACATGTCGAGGTCACCTTTGAAGGGCTCTACAGCACGATAGAAGCAATATTACGCAAAACGCACCTGTCTTGTTTCTGGGTTTATTTTACTGGGGGGTGGGCGGGTGGCGCCCCCACTTTTTGGGTCCCCCCCACTCGAGCACCTCCCCCCACTCGGCCCCACCCCCACTTTTTTGGGCTTCCCCCCTACTCACCCTAAGGTGCCCAGAAATTGCCATTTTTTTAGTACTTTTGGTCTAAATTTTCAAAATTTTTCCGGCTTCGCCGGAAATTTTTGGTCAAAAATCGCCTTTTTTGGTGCTAAAACGTGATGTTTGAGCACTTTTAAGCATAGTTATAGCAATGTATGTGGAAAACAGGCTATTTATACAGCATTTTTAGCATTTTTGGCCCATTTTATCCCCCCCCCCCACTTTTCGACCTCCCCCCCACTAGTGAGGGGGCATCCCCCCACTTATTTTTGCCTAAAATAAACCCAGAGGTCCCATTGGGACTACAAAATATGTGAAAATGAGCAAAGTCGGAGATTGTCGAAAAATCGGCCAGACAGCGACCCCCCCCTTCAGTTCCAAATTACGCTAATTAATCTTGTGCACATATCACGAAAGTTCTCAATTTTAGTAGAGTTCAGGAAGCATTGCCAAACGAGAGTATTTGTGATGTTTGGAAAAACTAAACTTCATTCAAAGTGTTTTCAGGCCGAATAATTCGCACTGTACTGTATGCAGTTCTAGCCTACGGTACCAATCTTGACCAAAATTTTTGTGCTAACGCTTTGATTTATTGATTGTTTTCTGGATTCTAAATTGCTGTTTTACACAACCACCTGTTTTTGTTTAAATTACGTTTTTTGAAAACAAATTTTGATGTGTTAATGTTTTAGCTTTCCCCGGATGACAGTGAGCAGTTTATTGATTATTTGAAAAGCATTGATCGGTTGGATGATGCTGCTGTCCTTCTGGCAAAGATTGTTAATGATGATAAATTTGTTAGCAAACAGGGGAAGACAAATCATCAGGTAGGTAGGTATGATTTTGTGCAACTACTATGTTCTGCGTACGTAAGTCATATACGTAATTACCGTGGACGTATTCAACGGATGTTCGGGAATTGAATGAAAGTTCGTAATTGGATGTTCGGGAATTGGAATTCGTAAGTTCGTCGTCGTCGTCGTAGGTGGTCGATCAGGCAGATCCTATACACGGCGGGCCAGAAGCCCGCTGCCACTAAGGAAGCGAAGAACCGCCCAAGGTTTTTCCCTGAGGCAGGAGAGATCCGGTGAGGTCCCCAGTTCTAACAATCGTTCGCGGGCAAACTTTGGGCACCTGACAATCAGATGCTCAACATCCTCCTCCTCTCCAGAGGAGCAGTGCTGGCATAGGGGGCTTGGGTAGCTGTCGGGGTCAATAGAGTGGCGATAGGAGGTCAGGAGCCAGGTTTTGCCAGACCTGAGCTGACTGAGGAGTACCCGATCTGCTCTGGCCATTCCTGCTTCCCGGTCCGGGGGCAAGGGTCCTTGGTTCTGGTAGATTGCTGCCGCTCTTGGGTGTTGGGGTGAGGAAATCCATTTTTGTCGGAAGTGGCGCTTGATGATAGATTTGGCGGTAGAAATGTCAAGCGGAATGTTCACCTGTGGAAGTGCTGAACCCTCGCTAACAAGGCGATCAGCCGTCTTGTTCCCGGGCAGGCCGGCATGTCCCGGGACCCACTGGATTACTAGTCGGTGGGCCGACAGTGCCCTGAGGCCGTTCCAGACTTCTAAGAGGATGGCACTGAATGAGGCTTTGATTCCACTCTTAATTCCACCCCGTAGCGACCCCTATAATATCAGTCAAAACGCCCCAATGACTGCCTTCAGAGGTGCTGCGCAGAGGCTGCGCAGATTCCTGCGCTAATCCTGCGCAAATTTTGTGCGCAAAAGAAACTCCGTGTCGAGTTTAGTATAATTGGAAAATTTCATCCCCCTAACACTTACCGTTAAAAAGTTGCACCCGCCGGCAGTTATGCCGGCGATGTTTTTTTGTTTTACCCTCGTATGTCACCATTTTGTAGCCTCTTTCACAGAATGTAGCGAAGTTCAGACACCTATTGCGTATATCATCAATATATATAGGTTACTGACTTTCGATATATGTGGTCGCCGCCGCGCCACAGTGCGCCGCAGCGCCACAGTGGCGCCACAAATTCGGCTCAGAACGTCGAAATGGCCAAAAGTATGCCTGGGATTAGCTTCTTTCCAGCTCTTTGTGCAAATACAAACCAGACAAGTTATATATGGTTGATAAGGACATATATCCGGATTATGACGTTTGAAGTCGGATTTTTGATAGGTTGCGCCACAGTGGCCCGCCAAAGTTGGTGAATGTTGGGTCCGACTTTGAACTTAGTTTTTTCGCTTATTTTTCAAGATGGACTTCTCAAATCTTGCATAGAAAGGTTTTTTGGGACGGAGAATCGATTCCCGCTATCAGTTTTGCTGCCCGATTCACCCAATTTGCTGGGCTGGTTCCACTTGACCGTCTGAGAGGTCAGGTCGGTAATCGTTTCCGGGAGGTCCATAGTAGGCTTTACTTGGCCTCTCAAAACTTTGTCTATAGGGGTTTTATGGTGCGCCCAGCTTATTCCCGGTCTCCATTTTGCCGTCCGACCCACCCATCTTGCTGGGCTGGTCCCAGTTTGCCGTCTGGAGGGTCCGGTCAGTATCGACTTCCGGGAACACCATATAGCAGTGTTTTTTTTTGCTCAAAAACGCGTGTAATTACACACTTTTTTCTGAAAAATAGCAAAAAAATTTTGGCGACTGTGTAACGTTACACAAAAATTTTGGAAAAATTTTACAAAATGGTGGGAACTTTTTCAATTGCTAATTATTTTGTTTCCACGTATGTACCTTTTCTGGGGGGCTTCGCCCCCCAGACCCCCCTTTTGCACCCTGTCTTGCATTTTATTTTCGGTATTATTTAAGTATATATTAGTTATATGCATATTATATTTGTTCGTTCTTCTATTAAAAACGCGTACGCACCAAAATTTTTCAGCTTATGAAGCAAAAATTTAACTGGTTCCATGCCAAGTTTTGTGCTACAGGAGGCCTTTCGAAAAATTATGCTCCTTCGGTGCACTGGTGTTTTCCTTCTTTCTATCAAGTCAAAACCAATAAATGCAAATCATCGGTGTAGCTGCTCAATTTTTTAATTTTGTCGATATGATTTGGCGAAACTCCCAACATATATTGCTGTAAATACATAAGATGTTAAAATTTTACTTATAATTTTTTAACGGAATAATTTTGTTAACTATAAAATTGTATACATGTGTTAAGCAAAACGTAAATTAGGAATTTTTAGGTATCAGAACAATAAAGAGTCAAAACAGACACCAGTCCACGGATCCACGGGGGATACACAGATATCAATGAGAATAGGAAAATATCAAAACGTGGACACCCAGAAATCTAACCAACCTTATTCACGCGTGAATAAGGTTGGTTAGATTTCTGGGTGTCCACGTTTTGATATTTTCCTATTCTCAGGAATTTTTAGGTAGTTACACACTTTTTTTCTGAAAAATAGCAAAAAATTTTGGAGAGGTGTGTAACGTTACACATAAGCCGTCGGCGAAAAAAAAAACACTGCCATATAGGACTGTACTTAGCCTCTCAAAGCTTTGTCTATAGGGGTTTTCTGGTGCGCCCAGCTCATTCCTGGCATCTCTTTTGCCGTCGGACCCACCCATCTTGCTGAGCTGGTTCCACTTTGCCATTTGGAGGGTCAGGTAGGTGGGAGGTCATGTGGTCAAAAATGAAAATTTTCAAAAGTGGTCAAATTTGGTATCAAATGAAAGCCCTAAGCGAGCTGAGCACCTTTTGTCATAGAACTGCATGCTCAAAGTGGCTGAGAGTGCTGTGGTGAGGTGGGGTGGGGACTTCGGCGATTTTGGGTCAAAACTAAAATTTTTCAAAAGTGGTCAAATTTGGTACCAAATGAAAGCCCTAAGCGAGCTGAGCAACTTTTGTCATAGAACTGCATGCTCAAAATGGCTGTAGAATGCTGTGCTGAGGTAGAGGGGTAGAGGTGGGGTCTTAGCCGATTTTGGGTCGAAAATGAAAATTTTCAAAAGTGGTCAAATTTGGTACCAAATGAAAGCCCCAAGTGAGCTGAGCAACTTTTCTCATAAAAGTGCATGCTCAAAATGGCTGTAGAATGCTGTGCTGAGGTATGGGTAGGGGTCTTAGGCGATTTTGGGTCGAAAATGAAAATTTTCAAAAGTGGTCAAATTTGGTACCAAATGAAAGCCAGAAGTGAGCTGAGCAACTTTTCTCATAAAAGTGCATGCTCAAAGTGGCTATATAGCAAGGTTCACAAAAAAAATCAAAAATCGAAATTTTGCTGGCAATTTCGCAAATGAAGTCCGATCGAAAAACTTTTGGTACGTATGGAACGGCAGTGACCCCCTCTACATATGGTGCAAATTTCATGCCGGTAGCCCTCATGTAGCGTGAGTAATAAAAAATTTTTGTGATTTTTTTTTGTGAACGAATCAGGTAGTGCGCGTTAGCGCACTACCTAGAATAGGGAAATTAAGGTAGTTTGCGGCTTATTGGAATCTGTTTTTTTAATAACTCACGGAGGAGTGGACCGATCGGGCTCAAACTCGCTATGTGAAGTGCCTATGGGCAGGGGTACATGCTGTGAAAATTTGAGCCGAATCGGTCGAGCCAATCTCGAGATATGCAAATTAGGTGCTTTGGCCGCTACACAGTTCTCTCCATTTCTTTTTTTTCCCACCCACCCTAGAGGTCGGAGGACAAAAAATTTCTATAAGGTTTTGCTATTTTTGTGGATAGAAAGTGCCGCAATTCTGGGCGAATTTTTCTTTTCGCCGTAGGACCCCCCCATAGGTCTGTGTAGTCTTGGGATTTTTCGATTTTTGACCCCCCCGGAAAAAAACTAAGTCCGAAAATTTTATGTCCAGTCTACAGAGAGCTAGGCTCAAAGCCAGGTTCTCATATTGGGGTTATAGCATCGCCCCAAGGTGAAGATCTCCGAGAAACGAGATGGTGCTGTTTGGTGGTCTGTGGCGCCCTGACCAGTGGTCACTAGTTAACGTGTAAAAGGGGGGTTCCGGGCCTACGGAGTAGGCAGCCCTATACATAAGAGCTGCTGGGCTGAGGTTTCGTATTCGAATAGGAACCCCTATATGGTGAATCTAAATGGCCCATTAGTTTTGCTCTATCACCTATCCGTGGGGCTGGGGGGCACCCTGATGGTGGTGGGCCCTACCGTGTCGCAACTCCAACTTTAACCTCTTCTACAGAAATATCTACAGTGAGCAGGTCTCTCTTATTTATGATTTGGGGTGGGGTGCGGAGGCACTACAGCATAGGCTATAGTAGGTTTCGCCCGGACCCCTGTGGCGCCCTGGCCAGGGGTCCGGACCGTGGACCATGCCCAAAATGGCCAAAAATCGATTTTTCTAAAAGAGGCCAAGTTTGGTATCAAATGAAAGCCCTTGGCGAGGCGAACATTTTTTGTCATTGGAGGACCCCTCCAAAGTGGCCCCATCGGCCTGTGGCGCCCTGACCAGGGTCCGGACTGGTCAAAAATGGTCAAAAATCGATTTTTCCAAAAGTGGCCATGTTTGGTATCAAATGAAAGCCCTTGGTGGGGCGAACATTTTTTGTCATTGGAAGACCCCTCCAAAGTGGTCCCAGCGGCCTGTGGCGCCCTGGCCAGGGTCCGGACCCGTCCAAAATAGTCAAAAATCGATTTTTCCAAAAGTGGCCATGTTTGGTATCAAATGAAAGCCCTTGGTGAGGCGAACATTTTTTTGTCATTGGAGGACCCCTCCAAAGTGGTCCCAGCGGCCTGTGGCGCCCTGGCCAGGGTCCGGACCCGTCCAAAATAGTCAAAAATCGATTTTTCCAAAAGTGGCCATGTTTGGTATCAAATGAAAGCCCTTGGTGAGGCGAACATTTTTTGTCATTGGAGGACCCCTCCAAAGTGGCCCCAGCGGCCTGTGGCGCCCTGACCAGGGTCCGGACTGGTCAAAAATCGATTTTTTTAAAAATTTCCGACTTTGGTATCAAATGAAAGCCCTTGGTGAGGCGAACATTTTTTCTCTTTGGAGGACCCCTCCAAAGTGGTCCCAGCGGCCTGTGGCGCCCTGACCAGGGTCCGGACTGGTCAAAAATCGATTTTTTAAAAAATTTCCAACTTTGGTATCAAATGAAAGCCCTTGGTGAGGCGAACATTTTTTGTCATTCGAGGACCCCTCCAAAGTGGCCCCAGCGGCCTGAGGCGCCCTGACCAGGGTCCGGACTGGTCAAAAATCGATTTTTTTAAAAATTTCCGACTTTGGTATCAAATGAAAGTCCTTGGTGAGGCGAACATTTTTTCTCATTGGAGGACCCCTCCAGTGTTCCCTGCTGCCTGTGAAGCCCTGACCAGGGTCCGGACTGGTCAAAAATCGATTTTTTAAAAAATTTCCAACTTTGGTATCAAATGAAAGCCCTTGGTGAGGCGAACATTTTTTGTCATTCGAGGACCCCTCCAAAGTGGCCCCAGCGGCCTGTGGCGCCCTGGCCAGGGCCCGGACTGGTCAAAAATAGAATTTTTGAAAGTTTTCCAAGTTTGGTATCAAATGAAAGCCATTGGTGAGGGGAACATTTTTTCTCATTGGAGGACCCCTCCAAAGTGTTCCCTGCTGCCTGTGAAGCCCTGACCAGGGTCCGGACTGGTCAAAAATCGATTTTTTAAAAAATTTCCGACTTTGGTATCAAATGAAAGCCCTTGGTGAGGCGAACATTTTTTCTCATTGGAGGACCCCTCCAAAGTGGTCCCAGCGGCCTGTGGCGCCCTGACCAGGGTCCGGACTGGTCAAAAATCGATTTTTTAAAAAATTTCCGACTTTGGTATCAAATGAAAGCCCTTGGTGAGGCGAACATTTTTTCTCATTGGAGGACCCCTCGAAAGTGGTCTCAGCGGCCTGTGGCGCCCTGACCAGGGTCCGGAATGGTCAAAAATCGATTTTTTAAAACATTTTCGACTTTGCTATCCAATGAAAGCCCTTGGTGAGGGGAACATTTTTTGTCATTCGAGGACCCCTCCAAAGTGGCCCCAGCGGCCTGAGGCGCCCTGACCAGGGTCCGGACTGGTCAAAAATCGATTTTTTAAAAATTTCCGACTTTGGTATCAAATGAAAGTCCTTGGTGAGGCGAACATTTTTTCTCATTGGAGGACCTCTCCAAAGTGTTCCCTGTTGCCTGTGGCGCCCTGGACAGGGTCCGGACCGGTCCAAAAATCGATTTTTTTCAAAAGTGGCCTACCGCACATCAGCCATTTAGAAAATTGCGTTAAACACTCATTTGCGTTCTCAAATTCGCATATAAGAGCCTGCTATTTAAATCTCAGTGTCCCCACGCGTGCCGCTGCCCCCCCCCCCCAAATATCGGCAACCGATCAGAGAACTGCATTAAACACTCATTTGCGTTCACATATTCGCATATATATAAGAGCCTGCTATTTAAATCTCTGTGTCCCCACGCGGCGCCGCTACCCCCCCCTTCCGCACATGGTTTTTTTTGCGTCAGGGGCTGCGTCATGACGCAAATTTTTTTCGTGTGACGCAAATGAAAATTGCCCTGACGCAAGCCTGACGCAGCTAGGTTTTCAACTAAAGGAAAAATCGTTCAAAAATTGCTTGAAAAATTGTGTTTCAAACGTGACATTTCCAAAAATTTTTCGGGGGCTGCGCCCCCAGACCCCCGCCTGTATGCCTTCTTACTTATTGCTGATTGCTACGATAACTGACATGCTAATTTTATAAATTCATAGAATAAAGGCGCATGTAGAGCGGCATCAGCTTGCATTCTTCTTCTATTTTGATTTGACACAGTACGTAAACTAAAATATTATATATCTGTTCAAGGGATCATTAACTCTATTTGCCTGACCAACTATATAATATACTCACTTAACTGTTAAACTGCTCAAGGCAAAGAATTCAAAGTTTTAAAAGCAAATTTACACTGAAATTTAAAATTTTCTTCAGCTACTGGGGGGCAGCGCCCCCCAGACCCCCTGCGTAAATATTTTTCGCCAGCTGTTCATACCTTCACACCGCAGTTCGATGAAACAACGTAAAATGAAGCTAAGACATCATTGTTTAAAAACTCTTAAAAACGCAGCAATTCGACGCTAAAAGCGTTTATAACGTTGAGAAGCAATTTTTGTAATTTTACGCAGTCGAAATTAGAAATACGCACTCGAAAATAAAAAATACGCAAAATTTACGCAGGTCCGATTTTCAAAAAACCCTGCTCATAATTGATCGCGAAAATGCTCTAAATTAATTCCTGGGGAGTCGTAATTGCAAAAATTCTTCAACTTTGGGGGCTCCGCCCCCAGACCCCCCGTGCTGGTGTATTCTCCTAATGTTCTTACGACACACGTAGAAATCAGTTTTAACAATGCAAAATTTGACAAACAATATGAAAGATGTGTTTAATCATGTGTATTCACAAGTTAAATACACATATACTGCTTAATAATCAAAAAATATTGTTTAAAAATGTTTATAAATTGTTCAATATAAATTTAATTTTTGACGCACTGACCTCACATCCTGACGCAATAAAATTTTTCCTGACGCAGCACTGACGCAAATCGTGAAACGAAAAAAAACCCTGCTTCCGCACATCATCAGCCATTTAGAAAATTGCGTTCAACACTCATTTGCGTTCACATATTCGCATATATATAAGAGCTTGCTATTTAAGTCTCTGTGTCCCCACGCGGCGCCGCTACCCCCCCCCCCCCGCACATCGTCAGCCATTCATAAAATTGCGTTCAACACTCATTTGCGTTCACATATTCGCATATAAGAGCCTGCTATTTAAATCTCTGTGTCCCCACGCGTGCCGCTGCCCCCCCCCCAAATATCGGCAACCGATCAGAGAACTGCATTAAACACTCATTTGCGTTCACATATTCGCATTTATATAAGAGCGTGCTATTTAAATCTCTGTGTCCCCACGCGTGCCGCTACCCCCCCCCCCAAATATCGGCAACCGATCAGAGAACTGCATTAAACACTCATTTGCGTTCACATATTCGCATATAAGAGCCTGCTATTTAAATCTCTGTGTCCCCACGCGTGCCGCTGCCCCCCCCCCCCCCAAATATTGGCAACCGATCAGAGAACTGCATTAAACACTCATTTGCGTTCACATATTCGCATATAAGAGCTTGCTATTTAAATCTCTGTGTCCCCACGCGTGCCGCTGCCCCCCCCCAAGCCCCAAATATCGTCAACCGTTCAGATAACTGCTTTAATCACTCATTTGCGTTCACATATTAGCATATTAGAGCCTGCTATTTAAATCTCTGTGTCCCCACGCGGTGCCGCTGCCCCCCCTTCCGCACATCAGACATTCAGAAACTTGCGTTAAGCAGTCATGTGCCTTCACAGATTCGCATATAAGAGCCTGCTATTTAAATCTCTGTGTCCCCACGCGTGCCGCTGCCGCCCCCCCCCCCCAATTATCGGCAACCGATCAGAGAACTGCATTAAACACTCATTTGCGTTCACAAATTCGCATATAAGAGCCTGCTATTTAAATCTCTGTGTCCCCACGCGTGCCGCTGCGGCCCCCCCCCCCCCCCCCAGCATATCGGCGACCGATCAGAGGACTGCATTAAACACTCATTTGCGTTCACATATTCGCATATATATAAGAGCCTGCTATTTAAATCTCTGTGTCCCCACGCGGCGCCGCTACCCCCCCCCCCTTCCGCACATCATCAGCCAATTAGAAAATTGCGTTAAACACTCATTTGCGTTCACATATTCGCATATGAGAGCCTGCTATTTAAATCTCTGTGTCCCCACGCGTGCCGCTGCCCCCCCCCCCGTCCGCACGTCTTCAGCCATTTAGAAAATTGCGTTCAACACTCATTTGCGTTCACATATTCGCATATATATAAGAGCCTGCTATTTAAGTCTCTGTGTCCCCACGCGGCGCCGCTACCCCCCCCCCCTTCCGCACATCATCAGCCATTCAGAAAATTGCGTTAAACACTCATTTGCGTTCTCAAATTCGCATATAAGAGCCTGCTATTTAAATCTCTGTGTCCCCACGCGTGCCGCTGCCCCCCCCCCCAAATATCGGCAACCGATCAGAGAACTGCATTAAACACTCATTTGCGTTCACATATTCGCATATAAGAGCCTGCTATTTAAATCTCTGTGTCCCCACGCGTGCCGCTGCCCCCCCAAGCCCCAAATATTGGCAACCGATCAGAGAACTGCATTAAACACTCATTTGCGTTCACATATTCGCATATAAGAGCCTGCTATTTAAATCTCTGTGTCCCCACGCGTGCCGCTGCCCCCCCAAATATCGGCAACCGATCAGAGAACTGCATTAAACACTCATTTGCGTTCACATATTCGCATATAAGAGCCTGCTATTTAATTCTCTGTGTCCCCACACGTGCCAGAAAAAAGCTGCCCCCCCCCCTGCGCACATCATCAGCAATTTAGAAGAGCACATCGAGTTTTAGTATGTCTGTGAGTTTCGCCCAATTGCGTTAAACACTCAAATAAGATGCGGCGCCACTAGCCTCTCCTCCGACCGATTGTGGCTACACATACATTTTATCCAGGATTTCTCCTATATGCCGGTTGCTTATTAAAGTACGAAATGTACTCCGCTTTCACGTGATCTGCAGCGGTGGCCAAAATGGACAATGGAATCTAGTAGTACCCTCTAAAGAATTTAGGAGAATCACAATTTTTTTGCGAAATTAGGTACGAGCCCTAAGGTCATTGCTGAAATGGGGAGAATAGTCGGAAATGCTTCTCAACCGGAAAAATGCCACATAGTTATCCCTTTTGTGCGGTGCATTTGTAGTTTAAATCTCTGTGTCCAGCGCTACATTTTGATTATACCGGCCTAATGGTAAAACCTAGGGGGTCTGGACCAGCTTTTTGGTACAGAAGTAGGGTTTATCCAGCCGTGGCTAAATTGTTTGAAATGCCAGCTATCTGGTTTTTTTGGCGCAGAATTAATGGGGGAATCTAGCCCCACCAGCGCTTTTAAAAGGGTGGTAAGTAAAACGAAGGGGGGGGAGGGGAGGGCTTGAAAAACTCAGCTTTTTTGCACAGAATTGGACGTAATTCTAATCGCCGAGGCGCCGAAAATTTTTGAAACCACGCTTTTTTGCCAAGAATAGCAAAAATTGTCCATTTAGTCAGCGCCAAAAGGGGAGCTAGACCCCTTGAACCCAGCAGGTGCGGCCCTGGGGAGCTGTATGGGGGAACCAGTTGCCCCTCCGCATCCTGGGACTCAGCGCCAAAATGTGTGAACCAGGCACATTTTGGAAAAATTTGCAAATTTTTTAGTTTTGGCATTGGTAAAATCCTAAAAAAGACTAATTTTAGGCGATTTTTTAGCGCCTAAAATGACAAAAATGTCGTTAAAATTCGGAGAAGCCGGAAAATTTTTGAAACCAGGTCTAGGGTAAAATTGGTGACATCTGCCATCTACCTTAGGGTTATGGCGCGTGAGGTCGAAGATTTATGGGGGGAACCTCGAATGGGGGGGTTGCCGAGAAGGGGCCCACCCCTCCCCCCGTAGAATAAAATAAGCCAAGCTCTTGAATCAGGTGTCAAGCGCGTGTAGCGCACTACCTAGAATAGGTCAATATGCACGTGTGTGCTCCTTATGGAAGTGTGCGTGATAAGTCATCGGAGGAGTGGTCCTCGGGCTCAAGCTCGAGTGTGTAGTCTTGGGATTTTCGATTTTTGACCCTCCCGGAAAAAAACTAAGTCCGAAAATTTTATGTCCAGTCTACAGAGAGCTAGGCTCAAGGCCAGGTTCTCATATTGGGGTTATAGCATCGCCCCAAGGTGAAGATCTCCGAGAAACGAGATGGTGCTGTTTGGTGGTCTGTGACGCCCTGACCAGTGGTCACTAGTTAACGTGTAAAGGGGGGGTCTGGGCCTACGGAGTAGGCAGCCCTATACATAAGAGCTGCTGGGCTGAGGTTTCGTATTCGAATAGGAACCCCTATATGGTGAATCTAAATGGCCCATTAGTTTTGCTCTATCACCTATCCGTGGGGCTGGGGGGCACCCTGATGGTGGTGGGCCCTACCGTGTCGCAACTCCAACATTAACCTCTTCTACAGAAATATCTACAGTGAGCAGGTCTCTCTTATTTGGGATTTGGGGTGGGGTGCGGGAGCACTACAGCATAGGCTATAGTAGGTTTCGCCCGAACCCCTGTGGCGCCCTGGCCAGGGGGTCCGGACCGTGGACCATGCCCAAACTGGCCAAAAATCGATTTGTCCAAAAGTGGCCAAGTTTGATATCAAATGAAAGCCCTTGGTGAGGCGAACATTTTTTGTCATTGGAGGACCCCTCCAAAGTGGCCCCAGCGGCCTGTGGCGCCCTGACCAGGGTCCGGACCGGTCCAAAATGGTCAAAAATCGATTTTTCCAAAAGTGGCCATGTTTGGTATCAAATGAAAGCCCTTGGTGAGGCGAACATTTTTTGTCATTGGAGGACCCCTCCAAAGTGGTCCCAGCGGCCTGTGGCGCCCTGGCCAGGGTCCGGACCGGTCCAAAATGGTCAAAAATCGATTTTTCCAAAAGTGGCCATGTTTGGTATCCAAATGAAAGCCCTTGGTGAGGCGAACATTTTATGTCATCGGAGGACCCCTCCAAAGTGGTCCCAGCGGCCTGTGGCGCCGTGACCAGGGTCGGAGCCGGTCAAAATGGTCAAAATCGATTTTTCCAAAAAGTGGCCATGTTTGGTATCAAATGAAAGCCCTTGGTGAGGCGAACATTTTTGTCATTGGAGGACCCCTCCAAAGTGGCCCCAGCGGCCTGTGGCGCCTGGCCAGGGTCCGGACCGGTCCAAAATCGTAATAAATCGAATTTTACAGAAGTGGCCATGTTTGGTATCAAATGAAAGCCCTTGGTGAGGCGAACATTTTTTGTCATTGGAGGACCCCTCCAAAGTGGCCCCAGCGGCCTGTGGCGCCCTGACCAGGGTCCGGACTGGTCAAAAATCGATTTTTCAAAAAATTTCCGACTTTGGTATCAAATAAAAGCCCTTGGTGAGGCGAACATTTTTTGTCATTGGAGGACCCCTCAAAGTGGTCCCAGCGGCCTGTGGCGCCTGACCAGGGTCCGGACTGGTCAAAAATTGATTTTTTAAAAAATTTCCGACTTTGGTATCAAATGAAAGCCCTTGGTGAGGCGAACATTAGGGAAGGGGGGGGGAAAGGAGGGAGAGGGAAGGGAGGGGGGGGGGGAGGAAAATATTGGAATGAGAGGGGAGGGACTTTTTCTCATTGGAGGACCCCTCCAAAGTGGTTCCCAGCGGCCTGTGGCGCCGTGACTAGGGTCCGGACCGGTCTAAAATCGATTTTTTTAAAAATTTCCAACTTTGGTATCAAATGAAAGCCTTGATGAGGGGAACATTTATTGTCATTGGAGGACCCCTCCAAAGTGGCCCCAGCAGCCTGTGGCGCCCTGAACAGGGTCCGGACTGGTCAAAAAACGATTTTTTTAAAAATTTCCAACTTTGGTATCAAATGAAAGCCCTTGGTGAGGCGAACATTTTTTCTCATTGGAGGACCCTTCCAAAGTGTTTCCAGTGGCCTGTGGCGCCCTGACCAGGGTCCAAAATGGTCAAAAATCGATTTTTCCACAAGTGGCCTGCTATTTAAATCTCTGTGTCTCCACGTCGCGCGCCCCCAAATCCAAATAAGAGAGACCTGCTCACTGTAGATATTTCTGTAGAAGAGGTTAAAGTTGGAGTTGCGACACGGTAGGGCCCACCACCATCAGGGTGCCCCCAGCCCCACGGATAGGTGATAGAGCAAAACTAATGGGCCATTTAGATTCACCATATAGGGGTTCCTATTCGAATACGAAACCTCAGCCCAGCAGCTCTTATGTATAGGGCTGCCTACTCCGTAGGCCCGGACCCCCCCTTTTACACGTTAACTAGTGACCACTGGTCAGGGCGCCACAGACCACCAAACAGCACCATCTCGTTTCTCGGAGATCTTCACCTTGGGGCGATGCTATAACCCCAATATGAGAACCTGGCCTTGAGCCTAGCTCTCTGTAGACTGGACATAAAATTTTCGGACTTAGTTTTTTTCCGGGGGGGTCAAAAATCGAAAAATCCCAAGACTACACACTTTTTTCGAACTTCACGAGGAACTGCTGATGCACTTACACGCACACTTACACACAGCCTATGTGACACAGGTATACACGCAAATGTCAAGTGCTTATTGGCTAAGTTCATTCTACGAGAAGTCTTCGAGGTCACGCGAATAGGGTGGATGGCGAGAGGCGCCTATTCTACCCCAGACGCTGGTTTCAATCATTTTAGGCGCTGACTAGATTCCCTATTCGGTACCAAGGAGCTGGTTTCAATCATTTTAGGCGCTGACTAGATTCCCTATTCCGCAGCAAAGTGCTGGTTTCAATCATTTTAGGCGCTGACTAGATTCCCTATTCTGCACCAAAAAGCTGGTTTCAATCATTTTAGGCGCTGGCTAGATTCCCTATTCTGTGCAAAAAAGCTGGTTTCAATAATTTTAGGCGCTGGCTAGATTCCCTATTCTGCGCCAAAAAGCTGGTTTCAATCATTTTAGGCGCTGGCTAGATTCCCTATTCTGTGCCAAAAAGCTGGTTTCAATAATTTTATGCGCTGACTAGACATTAATCTGCACGAAACTATTGGCATTTTTCCGCTTTAGCAGCATTTCCCTATTCTCCCCTTTAGCAATGACCGTTAGGGCATTTTTGTTACTAGTTTCTTGTATTTTTCCGCTGTAGATCACATACGTATTACTTTTCGACTTTAATAAGCAACCGGCATTTTCCTGGATAAGATGTGTGTAGCAATGTCGGAGAGGCTAGTGGCGCCGAGTGGGTTAGGATAAAATCCAAAATACTTTTATTAGGACCTTTTATCCAAAGTCGTGCCCACAAAAGCGAGTGTTTAACGCAATTTTCTGAATCGCTGACGATGTGCGGGGGGGGGGGGCAGCGGCACGTGTGGGGACACAGAGATTTAAATAGCAGGCTCTTATATGCGAATATGTGAACGCAAATGAGTGTTTAATGCAGTTCTCTGATCGGTTGCCAGTATTTGGGGGGGGCAGCGGCACGCGTGGGGACACAGAGATTTAAATAGCAGGCTCTTATATGCGAATATGTGAACGCAAATGAGTGCTTAATGCAGTTCTCTGATCGGTTGCCAATATTTGGGGGGGGGCAGAGGCACGCGTGGGGACACAGAGATTTAAATAGCAGGCTCTTATATGCGAATTTGTGAACGCAAATGAGTGCTTATTGCAGTTCTCTGATCGGTTGCAGATATCTGGGGGGGGGCAGCGGCACGCGTGGGGACACAGAGATTTAAATAGCAGGCTCTTATATGCGAATATGTGAACGCAAATGAGTGTTTAACGCAATTTTATGAATGGCTGACGATGTGCGGGGGGGGGGTAGCGGCGCCGCGTGGGGACACAGAGACTTAAATAGCAAGCTCTTATATATATGCGAATATGTGAACGCAAATGAGTGTTGAACGCAAATGAGTGTTTAATGCAGTTCTCTGATCGGTTGCCAATATTTGGGGGGGCAGCGGCACGCGTGGGGACACAGAGATTTAAATAGCAGGCTCTTATATGCGAATTTGAGAACGCAAATGAGTGTTTAACGCAATTTTCTGAATGTCTGATGATGTGCGGAAGGGAGGGGGGGGGTAGCGGCGCCGCGTGGGGACAGAGACTTAAATAGCAGGCACATACATGCGAAAATGTGAACGCAAATTAGTGTTGAACGCAATTTTCTAGATGGCTAGAGGATGTGCGGAAGGGGGGGGGGGTAGCGGCGCCGCGTGGGGACACAGAGACTTAAATAGCAAGCTCTAGGCTCATATATGCGAATATGTGAACGCAAATGAGTGTTTAATGCAGTTCTCTGATCGGTTGCCAGTATTTGGGGGGGGGGGGGCAGCGGCACGCGTGGGGACACAGAGATTTAAATAGCAGGCTCTTATATGCGAATATGTGAACGCAAATGAGTGCTTAATGCAATTTTCTGATTGGCTGACGATTGCAGGGGGGAGGGGGCAGCGGCACGCGTGGGGACACAGAGATTTAAATAGCAGGCTCTCATATGCGAATATGTGAACGCAAATGAGTGTTTAATGCAGTTCTCTGATCGGTTGCCGATGTGGGGGGGGGGCAGCGGCACGCGTGGGGACACAGAGATGTAAATAGCAGGCTCTTATATGCGAATATGTGAACGCAAATGAGTGTTTAATGCAGTTCTCTGATCGGTTGCCAGTATTTGGGGGGGGGCAGCGGCACGCGTGGGGACACAGAGATTTAAATAGCAGGCTCTTATATGCGAATATGTGAATGCAAATGAGTGTTTAACGCAATTTTATGAATGGCTGACGATGTGCGGGGGGGGGGGGGTAGCGGCGCCGCGTGGAGACACAGACTTAAATAGCAAGCTCTTATATATATGCGAATATGTGAACGCAAATGAGTGTTTAACGCAATTTTCTGATGGCTGCATGATGTGCGGAAGGGGGGGTGCTTCTATCGTGCTAATATTGGGGGGGACAGCGGCACGCGTGGGGACACAGAGATTTAAATAGCAGGCTCTTATATGCGAATATGTGAACGCAAATGAGTGTTTAATGCAGTTCTCTGATCGGTTGCCAATATTTGGGGGGGGGGGGCAGCGGCACGCGTGGGGACACAGAGATTTAAATAGCAGGCTCTTATATGCGAATTTGAGAACGCAAATGAGTGTTTAACGCAATTTTCTAAATGGCTGATGATGTGCGGTAGGCCACTTTTGAAAAAAATCGATTTTTGGACCGGTCCGGACCCTGGCCAGGGCGCCACAGGCCGCTGGGAACACTTTAGAGGGGTCCTCCAATGAGAAAAATGTTCCCCTCACCAAGGGCTTTCATTTGATACCAAACTTGGAAAACTTTAAAAAATTCTATTTTGGACCGGTCCGAACCCTGGCCAGGGCGCCACAGGCCGCTGGGTCCACTTTGGAGGGGTCCTCCAATGAGAAAAAATGTTCCTCTCTCCAAGGGCTTTCATTTGATACCAAAGTTGGAAATTTTTCAAAAAATCGATTTTGGACCAGTCCGGACCCTACTCAGGAAGCCACAGGCCGCTGGAACCACTTTGGAGGGGCCTCCAATGAAAAAAAATGTTCGCCTCACCAAGGGCTTTCATTGGATACCAAAGTCGAAAATTTTTTAAAAAATCGATTTTTGACCGGTCCGGACCCTGGTCAGGGCGCCACAGGCCGCTGGGACCACTTTCGAGGGGTCCTCCTATGAGAAAAAATGTTCGCCTCACCAAGGGCTTTCATTTGATACCAAAGTCGGAAATTTTTTAAAAAATCGATTTTTGACCAGTCCGGACCCTGGTCAGGGCTTCACAGGCAGCAGGGAACACTTTGGAGGGGTCCTCCAATGAGAAAAAATGTTCCCCTCACCAATGGCTTTCATTTGATACCAAACTTGGAAAACTTTCAAAAATTCTATTTTTGACCGGTCCGGACCCTGGCCAGGGCGCCACAGGCCGCTGGGAACACTTTGGAGGGGTCCTCCAATGAGAAAAAATGTTCGCCTCACCAAGGACTTTCATTTGATACCAAAGTCGGAAATTTTAAAAAAAATCGATTTTTGACCAGTCCGGACCCTGGTCAGGGCGCCACAGGCCGCTGGGACCACTTTGGAGGGGTCCTCCAATGAGAAAAAATGTTCGCCTCACCAAGGGCTTTCATTTGATACCAAAGTCGGAAATTTTTTAAAAAATCGATTTTTGACCAGTCCGGACCCTGGTCAGGGCGCCTCAGGCCGCTGGGGCCACTTTGGAGGGGTCCTCCAATGACAAAAAATGTTCGCCTCACCAAGGGCTTTCATTTGATACCAAAGTTGGAAATTTTTTAAAAAATGATTTTTGACCAGTCCGGACCCTGGTCAGGGCGCCACAGGCCGCTGGGGCCACTTTGGAGGGGTCCTCCAATGACAAAAAATGTTCGCCTCACCAAGGGCTTTCATTTGATACCAAACATGGCCACTTTTGGAAAAATCGATTTTTGACCATTTTGGACGGGTCCGGACCCTGGCCAGGGCGCCACAGGCCGCTGGGACCACTTTGGAGGGGTCTTCCAATGACAAAAAATGTTCGCCCCACCAAGGGCTTTCATTTGATACCAAACATGGCCACTTTTGGAAAAATCGATTTTTGACCATTTTGGACGGGTCCGGACCCTGGTCAGGGCGCCACAGGCCGCTGGGGCCACTTTGGAGGGGTCATCCAATGACAAAAAATGTTCGCCTCACCAAGGGCTTTCATTTGATACCAAACATGGCCACTTTTGGAAAAATCGATTTTTGACCATTTTGGACCGGTCCGGACCCTGGCCAGGGCGCCACAGGCCGCTGGGACCACTTTGGAGGGGTCTTCCAATGACAAAAAATGTTCGCCTCACCAAGGGCTTTCATTTGATACCAAACATGGCCACTTTTGGAAAAATCGATTTTTGACCATTTTGGACCGGTCCGGACCCTGGTCAGGGCGCCACAGGCCACTGGGGCCACTTTGGAGGGGTCCTCCAATGACAAAAATGTTCGCCTCGCCAAGGGCTTTCATTTGATACCAAACTTGGCCTCTTTTAGAAAAATCGATTTTTGGCCATTTTGGGCATGGTCCACGGTCCGGACCCCTGGCCAGGGCGCCACAGGGGTCTGGGCGAAACCTACTATAGCCCACGTGGTAGTGCTCCCGCAGCCCACCCCACACCCCCCATATGAAAGCTGTACCTGCAGCGGATCTTTCTATGGAGGAGGTTAAAGTTGGACCTGCGACACGGTAGGGGCCCACCGCCATCAGGGTGCCCCCCAGCCCCACGGATAGGCGCTAGAGCAAAACTAATGGGCCATTTAGATTCACCATATAGGGGTTCCTATTCGAATACGAAACCTCAGCCCAGCAGCTCTTATGTATAGGGCTGCCTACTCCGTAGGCCCAGACCCCCCTTTTACACGTTAACTAGTGACCCCTGGCCAGGGCGCCACAGGAGGTCTAGCAGCAAATCCTCGCTTCGGTCACATGTTCACGTTAGGGTGATGCTATAAATCCAATATGAGCACCAGGCTTTGAGCGCACCTCTCTGTAGACTGACTAATAAATTTTCGGACTTAGTTTTTTTCCGGGGGGGTCAAAAATCAAAAATCCCAAGACTACACAGACCTATGGGGGGGTCCTAGCGCGAAAAAAAAATTCGCCCAGAATTGCGGGGGATTCTATCCACAAAAATAGCAAAACCTTATAGAAATTTTTTGTCCTCCGACCTCTAGGGTGGGTGGAAAAAAAAGGAGAAAACATGCAAGCGGCCAAAGCACCTAATTTGCATATCTCGAGATTGGCTCGACCGATTCGGCTCAAATTTTCACAGCATGTACCCCTGCCCATAGGCTCTTCACACAGCGAGTTTGAGCCCGATCGGTCCACTCCTCCGTGAGTTATTAAAAAAACAGTTTCCAATAAGGCGCACAACGTGCAAATTTCCCTATTCTAGGTAGTGCGCTAACGCGCACTACCTGATTACGCTATTTTTACTCACTTTTGCTGAAATCGCTATGCCGAAATTTTTGGTCAAAAAGTGGTATTTTTCAAAAAAATCAACTTTTAAAATTTGAAATACCACATATATCAGTTGAAAGCGGCCGCCTAGGCGGTCCTGAAAATCTAATCGAAAAAAATTTCCGTTGAGCGAGTCGTGAGTAACAACCAGTCAAAGCTGCAAAAAGCGGCAAACATCAAAGAAAATGGAAAAACGAGTTTTTAGAATAAAATGCTTATTTCTCAACCGATTTTTTCCGTTCTTGTGTCAATCGATGCATCTTCGGATGGAAAAATTTTTCGGAATGAATGAGCTGAATACCTTGAACGGTCCAAAAAAATTCCACGAAAAACCAATATTTTAAAATTTTTGAATTTTTAAAAAAATTTAAATTTTATAAAAATGTTCGTCTCGCTGCAAGGATTCCGAAAATATATGGTTTTATGGGGTTACGACGTATATTTAGTTCACTGGAGGTCTTACAGATTTTGTACACACATTTTTGTGTCAGACTTTAGCGCCTAACGTTCGGTTAATAATGTAAACCGCCGTTAAAAACACATTTCGCAAACAAGCACAGAATCATGAAAAATAATTATTGGACTTCAACCGAGAAAAACCATGGGACAAAAAATGGTACCAAAAATGTTGTCCTTTTCCGCTTTACTCCTTCCGACAACGAATTTCTATAAACCTTTTGTCCACGAAACAAGAGTCCTGCATTGATAAGCGGCCTAGCATACGATTGCAAAATCAGTCGAATACACTGAAGCCTGAAATTGAATCCAGTACGGATATAACAATTTTCAACGATTTCAAAAATAAAACCGACACTATCTTGGCATTATTATAAGCCAGAACAAACCTGACAGAAATCAATAGTCTTTTCCGACACCGTAAAATATCCCTTTTCATTGGTACAGCGAAACAGGCGCGTAAACTGCATAAAGGTGGCATCCGTCTCATAGGGTTTCTTTCCGCCGATGGCCGTCCAAAACTCTTCCGGTTCCTGGCCCTCCTGAATTTCCACAACCGGATATTCCTCCGCATTCAGCAGCGTCTCAGCCACATCTTTGGCCACTTCCGACTCATTCTTGCCACACTTCGAGCCGTGCCAGACAAACAGTTTGCCCTTATTCCCCTCGTCATCTGGGATCTGAAAGGGCAGCTTAAGCACATAGGCAAAGCCTGAGTTCAACAGGGCTGCACTGTTATCAATCTGAATGGTACGCGTACAGATGGCACTACCATTGGCACGGGTATGAAACAGTTCCGGCCACCGGCGCATTCCGGGCCAAATGGACATGGTTCGGCGGCCGCGGCGAATCACAAATCGTTTCTTGAAATGGGAGAGGAATTTCTGATTTTCCTGCTGCTGATGCATCCGTACCACGACCAGCTTATCCTTGAACAGGTTTTCAAACTTCTTCTGCAAACTGAAGGTGAAGGTAAGCCAGCCCATGTTGGAGGCGTCCCGACCCTGCCAGAAATAGACGACGCACTGGAAATCGTCAGCTGATTCCTCGTCTTCTGAAACACACAAAAAACGTACCCAAAAATAAACTACTACTGAATGAAAGAATTGGAAAGCACACAGTCATTAGAATTTGCGGTTCCTCGAACGAAGACTCTCAGAAATGAATAAGCATTTCACGATAGTACAAATATGTTTGCTGATAACAATCTTTAAAACAAACTTCGGAATGGGAATTGTAATACAATAGTCTCCCTAGCAGCGAGTGAAAATGAACAGCACTATTTAACTAAAAACAAACGGTTGGTTTTCACAGTACTATGCAGGGTATTTCTACGAAATTCGGGGGGGGGAGGGCAGGCCCGCACCCAGGATTTTCAAAAGGGGGGGTCCAAGGTAAAATGCAAAGGGGGGTCTGGGGGGGGCGGAGCCCCCCAGAAGTTGAAAAATTTTTGCATTTTTGCCCAAAAACTGTACATTGGACGTTAATTTCTTGCAAAAAGTAAATTATCGCGCCGACGGCGCGAAAATTTTTTAAAAATAGCTGTTTTTGCCATAAAAATAGCAAACATTTTCCATTTTGTCATCCCAAAAGGGGGGTCTAGACCCCATGAACCCCCCCCCCCTGGGTGCGGCCTTGGGGGAGGGGAAGGCGTTTTGCAAAAAAATGCGCCAAAAACTGGTGTTTCACGGTACTTTACTTTACATAAACGTAAAAGTTCTAAAAAATACAAGGATTTAGGCTAAAAATATCTATTTTCCGAAAAAGTCACCGGTGGAGCCGGAAAATTTTTGATTTGCCCACGTTTGACAAAAATTTGGGTACCCAAAAAATGACGGGGGCCGGTCAGTTCGGAGGGGAGAGGAAGTCGCCCCCCCCCCTGAAAAATCCCTGAATTATGTCAAACAAAGAATTAAGTGAAAAACAACGGCACGAATGTATGTAGGAGGACTGCTTTCATAGGATGGACAACAAGACGGCCCTCCAGGTGATAAAGGGAAAGCCACAGGACAAGGAGTTTATTGTGACTAACTGTTGCCCATCCAAAGGTCATAAGTCAAGTTTGGATCAACAATGAAACTAAGGGCGGGTGACGATATAACATTTTTCAAAAATTTTTGAAACCAATTTTTCGACAGAAAAGAAACAGTCCTACACGATATTATGTATGGTCCCCAACAAGAACGCAACGCTATTCTCTCGCGTGCGCCTAACATCAGGACCAAAAAGAAAACAGAACAAGAACACAAGAACAATTAAACAACAACATTCAAATACATACAAACAAACACACACGTACATACGTATATAATTATGTAACAGTGATTACATACCGAAATTTTTAGTCCCGAACAGTTCAAGAAAACCGGACCAAAGTTTTATTTTTACTTATACAATAAAATGCAAGCTTTTCTACTGGGAAAGGGATGGGGGCGTCCCCATCCACTCAACCCAACTCCCGCTTATTTATGCACCCTACTCACTTTGAGATGCCAAATTTTAATGATTTTTTGGTTAAATTTTCAAAACATTTTCCGACTTAGCCGAATTGTTTTGGTCTAAAACCATTCATTTTTATGCACTATTTATTTCTGTGCATTTTAGCACTTTTTTGCGGTGTATGTTGAAAACAGGCAAATTTTACTGATGATTTGGCAATTTTAGACCACTTCAGTTTTAAACCGCTCCCCCCATAAAGTGGACCCCTACATCTCTACATACATTTCTTCGCTTAGAAAGGTAAGCAGGACATAATGTTTTCCTGGGGACCCCTCCCAAAAATACGAGGGGCAAGAAATTCTTGGGGGAGATAGATGAAAATGTCAAAAATAGCACTATTTTTCTAGCATAGCTTGTAAAAGTCAATTTTTAGCACAGAAATTGGCAGACTTAGTGGTCAAAGGACAATGCGGCGAAGCAGGAAAATTTGGCATTCAGAGCAAATGTTCGGAGCAACATTTGTTACTAGAAGGGGCACCATCTGCTTCTTGGGGGGGAGATCGTTTCCCCCGCCCACTAGAATAAGCACAGGATTAATCACAGGTGGACAAGGGGGGGAATCCCCCCCCCCCTTCGGCGAAGTCGTCCACGAGAGGTCGCGAAAATGCTCCCACAAGGGGTAGGAAAATTGGCCAAAAGGGATAAGAAAATTGTCCAAAAAATAGGTTTTACGACCAAAATTTCCAAAACTTTTCAGACTTCGCCGGAATGTTTCACTTAAAATCGCTATTTTTTGCTAAAAAACGGTCCGGGAAACGCGTTCTGGCCAAAAAATCGCTGTTTTGTTAAAAATGGCAAAAATCGCTTTCAAAGGTATCCCCAAGAAAAATCGCTCTCACAAGGGGTACCCAAATTTACTTCCACAAGGGTCAGTGAAATTTGACCTCCCGTTCAGGTATGAGGTTAATACGTACACTAAAACAATTCTTGTTTCTTATGTCTTCGTCAGACAATATATACATCAAACATTAAAGTAACAATTAACCAACCTTCGCCCTTGGCCTCCTTATCCTCTCCTTCGGCTTCGCCTTCCTCGTCCTCGGGAGGCGGGACCCAGTAGCGACAGAGGAACACGTAGCAGTCCAGCGTGTAGAAGATGCCAAATTCATGCTTAGGCAAAGGTACAAACTTTTTGCCCTCCAGAACAAATGGTTCCAGCATATCCAGATCTTCGTTACACTCCTGCATCTGCTGATTGGCAATCTCATCGGATAGTTCAGCTTGCCGGTCTAAACAATGAAACATGTTGAGCACCAAACAGAGCCCCAAACTTCTGTGGTCAAGACTATAGGAAATGCCTTCACAGATCCCAGAGAAGCTCGTAGAAGTATTGCAATGACCCAACGAGGGTCGGTTGAGGGAAAGATCTTGATTCCTCCAATGGGATCCTCCTCCTCACTCCGGGTGACCAAAGAATATAGGCATTTTAGAAAGACTAAGATTAAGCCAATCTAGGTTAAGCCAAAAGGGTTTTCGGGAAATTTGTTTGAGTTATTCAAGTAAAAATCCACCAGTTTTTGACTCTTCATCATCAAAACATTCGCCCATACCAGAAATTCCTCTTTGGGCCATCGAGGGAAAATTCATAAGAAATTACTCATTAAACACCCCATTCCAATAGTCCAAAGCCCAATTGTCCATTGTCCATCCATCCATCCAAAACATAAGTCAATATTTTGACAAGTGAAAGTAGCTGATTTTAAACTGAAAACATTGAAGAGCCTTTTATATCATTCATGACAGCTGAATGTCGAACAAAAGTGCTAGTGCTACTTGGCTTTCTATATGGCACCCCCAAGTTATTTCTACCTTATGTTTAGCATTTTTATGCCATTTTATTATCCCCACCTGGGCTTTTTTAGTGGGGGGCGTTCCCCCTCCCGTTTTTCGTATAGAAAATGCCCAGCCCACTAGTTTTCTCCCCTAGAAAAACCCAGTACTGTACATTCAATCGAATCCCAACTAAAGTGCATACCTAGAAACAAAGAAGTGAGATCCGTCTTGATTTTGTCCCGTTCCAGGATTACATTCAGATCAACGCCTCGTCGCTGCACGCTGTCAGCGGTACGAGTAAAGTCCACAGCGATGACATCATCCCAGCCCAAAAATTTGGACTTGAACAGCATGGATTCTGTGCCCTCACACACTCGATTGATGACAGCAAAATCGGGACGCTGAACAATCGCCAAAAGCTCAGCTGCCACTTTCAGTCCAGCTAAAAGAAAATTATATCCTGAACTAATTCCAACTCTCAAAATTCTACATCATAATCAAACAATTCAAGAGAACAACACGTTTGTACTGGACCATTTTGTTCTCTCTGTTAACAGCCATACCAACCAGGGGAAGCAATAACTGAAACGGGAATGGGTCAGCTATTTTTGTAATCAACAGTTAATACTCGGTTAAAATAGTAGTCAGATAATACAAAGCAAAAGTAGTTATTGTTGGCACAAACCTGCCCTGACCAGACGGGTTGAGGACTTTCCTATCCATATAAAGAGATCACCCTGACAGTCAAGGATATAAACAGCACGACTCTGCAACATGTCTTGCTTCAGCTGGCCATGGCGTATTTCCACTACAAAGCAAGACAAAAATAAAACCGGGGGCGGGGCACTCAACAACACAAAAAGAAGTGTCATGTAGCAGAAATAAGCAATTTCAACTAATACAACGACACAAAAAGTTATGTCAAGGAAAGGAGTCCGGGCTTTTCTGCAGGGGGGGCTGTGGGCGACCCCCCTCCCCCACTTTTTGGGTCCCCCCACTCACTATAAGATGACAAGAAAATGCCATATTTTAAGAATTTTTGGTCAACAATCGAAAAGGATTTCCGGCTTTGACGGAATATTGCGATCTAAAATCGTTTATTTTGATACACAAATTCAATTTTTGAACATTTTTAGTACAGTTATAGCAGTATTATTTGGGAAACAGGTTAATTTTACTGCATTTTTAGCGATATCAGACCACTTAGGATCCCCCATTCCCCCCCCTCCAACCAGTGGGAGGCGGGCTCCCCCACTTCCCCACATCCAAGTTTTCCGCTTAGAAAAAGCTCAGGATGTAAGGGCAAATCTTGATCGTTTTAATCACGATAAAGCCGAAAATTGTTAAACTGTTGACACGCATCCTTAGAGAAATAGCAATCACTCTTGAGCATTTTCAGTAGAAGGTAAAGAGGAACAGAGCACTACAAAACCCACACTAAAAATCAAGGAGACGTGCTTTTCAAGTTGTTCCCTTGAGGTTTCAAACGTTCCCATTGAGACTCTTCATGTCTACAATGCGGAGCAGTCAACTAAAATACACATTCGATTTTTCACCCGAAATTCTCCACATACCTTGTGGAATTTCCAGATATCCCATGCCCAGATTGACGGCATAGAGAATGGGACGAGGGAGGGCGAAATCGGCTGGGACATGTTCCACAATTGGATCCTCGGGAGGGCCTCCGATAGCGTCCCAGAACTCATCCGTCTCATGACCCTCACCCATCACCTCAATCTGAGACTCGCCCTTGCGTTCATTTTTGTTCACCTTCTCTGCAAACAGCCTGGTCTTGGATCTCAGCACCAAGACACTCTTCCGACCCCACCAGACAAAAATGTCCGGGCCGGCGTCCAACAGGAAAACGTAGCGGGGATCCAGGGATTCCGGGGTAACGGCCACCGGCTCCACCTGTATCTGGCTGCCCCAGGGATGAACCCTAAACAGCCTGTTCACATGCTGCGGTTTTTCGACACTGTAGAAACCGCTGGGCGTTCGACCGCCCTCAATATAGATGATTTCATCGCCGAACAGTTCCAGAAATTCGTCCGATTCATCGTTCATCTCTTCACGAACGGTGCGACAGGTAGCGCCCAGGAAATTTCGCAGATTCACTGCATGAATGGCGGCACAGGCCTTCTTGTCCAGGGTGGTGCGTTCACCGATCCAATAGTAGATCTGATAGTCTAGCTGGTTAGTGGAATCGTTTACAAAGGTTTGCAGCACAATGTAGCAGTCTCCCTCGTAGAATTTTCCGTGAAACGCATCGTCTAGAGGATTGGGCAGAAAGTTCTCGATTTCCCAGAGAGTCAGACCGACCTCCTTCCCGGTGTGCTCGTCGAAAAATTCTGAATAATCGAGGGCAGGCTTTTCGAGAGTGTCATCTACCTAAAACAACTGAAAAGAACTGAAAAAACCAAAAGCCAAAGAAGCAATCCCTACCAACCAACTCCAATTCCACCAGTGTAGTTTAGTTACATTTCAATAAAGCTTGCTTGGATACTGTGAAGCTTTTAATACAAACGTGCTAAAATTAACTGTAATTTCAAAAAGTGCTTGCTTTAAAAAAGTATTGACACGACAGCTCACATTGGCAAGATAATTCGGCAAGTGAACACCGTACAAATTTTAGAATTTCTCAAAATACGTAAACTTTCGGTATGCACACACCTTCCCGCTAAGGTATGTGAACAATTCAACATTTAGCTTTTTATAGGGAAGTTAAACCGTGACCAAACCCAAGATGAAAGGTAAAATTCTAACATCCAGAAGGAAGCATTAACCACTGGAAGCAAGACCGAGAGTTTCGCGAAAGAATTGAATTTTTGAGCAAACAAATTTCTCAAGTTTTTTAAAAAGTACCACTGCTTTTTTAGGAGCTCTGCACCGGAGACGCAAATTTCTGCAAAAACTGAGAGCAAAAAGTTAAATTTACGCAAAGGAATTTAGCTGATAAGAAAAAGTAGTAATTTTTGGCATAACATAGGAACACGAGAAAAAGTAGGAACCGCAGTAGCGCTGCAACAAGGAAGCGGTTTCAACAAACAAACCCCCTCCCCTGAATACAGTCAGGGTCAAGACAGGAAGTTGAAGAAAGTTGTGGGTATGTACCTTTTTAGGTTTGACCTCTCCCAAATGGTCTCCATCTGGTTTGAGACTGGCCTCCACTCGAGTACGCTCCTTGGCAACGTCCGTCATCCCTTTCAGTATTTTCTTTTGATCTGAATCCGCCTCTGTTTGTCCTTTGCGACGCTTCAGAAACTGAATCTTTCGACTAACCGGATCTTGCTTAGGCGGTAGGGGACTTGAGCTGATGCTAGAACTGGGACTGTAGGCACCGGCAAGCTTCATTTGGTGTTCAAGGCTAGAAAACAGAAAAAAGACGGCCACATCAACAGATGGCAAATTAACAGTATATATCTGTCGACGTACTGCAAAAATCTGTAAAAAACATTAAGGTCTTAACTAAATTATAAAATTCTAAGCCCCCTGGCTATTTTTCCTATTCGCCGACGCCCCCCCCCCCTCCATGTGAAGTAAGGTCACTCCTCCCATAACCCGGAAAATTGTCTTTTTACCATTTTTTACAAATCAATTTTAAAAAATTTGCCGGCTTAGCTGGAGTTTTAACAAAAATCCTGCTATTTTAACTTGAAAAACACCCAAACTTACTCATTTTAGCGTTTTTTGGCAGTTTGTACAGAAAAAAAGTAAAAACTCGACATTTTTTCAAAATATGCCCTTATTTTTTCTGAGCCTTTGAGCCCTCACATAAATTTTGGCCGTAAAATAAGCAGATACAGAAAGTTCGTGAAAATCGTTAATATTTGTCGCGAAAACTTTATTTCATTCGAACTTCGCGAAACTGCCGCCGTAATACTCACGACTTTCAGCCAAGTTTGCGAAAATCGCTTTCAAACTCGCGAACGTCGTGATGTCCCTTGCTGAGCAGTACTATAGTTCCAATATAAAGACAGGAAAAACTATTTTTTCACACCTCTTCTTCTTTCTGTTCCTGGACCAGCGTTGGGGGACCCAATGTGGTTAGGACGGGTCAGATCCGCTCCAATCCCGGAGGAAACCTACATAGAACCCGGGGGCCCTACCATACCATACCTGATACTTCCCTGGCGCAATCGACTAAGCAACAACTTTTTCGTGTATAGATTGCTATACTGAACACCTGCCAATGACTGGCCTCTACTTTGAGGTTAAATTACTTAACAACCTTAAGATTTCCAATTTTAGCTTTAAAACCCCGTTTAGAGTCTGGGCCACAGGTGGACAAGGGGGGAGGGGGGGAAAGGGGGGGTTCCCCCCCCTCGGCGAAGTCGCCCACAAGGCGTCGCGAAATTGCTCCCACAAGGGGTAAGCAGATTGGCCACAAGGGGTAAGAAAATTGCCCAAAAAATAGGTTTTACGACTAAAATTTCCAAAAATTTAAAATTCCAAAAATTTTCACTTAAAATTACTGTTTTTCGCTAAAAAACGTCCGAAAAACGTGTTTTAGCTTAAAAATTGCTGTTTTTTGCTAAAAATAAGCAAAAATAGCTTAAAAATAGCTTTCAAAAGTACCCCTAAGAAAAATCGCTCTCACAAGGGGTACCCAAATTTGCTTCCACAAGGGTCAGTGAAATTTGGCCTCCCGTTCAGATATGGTCTGGGCTACTAAGAAATCAAAAAAGGGCCAGAAAAGTAAAAGTGGAACCTTATAAAACATGTAATGCAGCAAAAAACTACCTAAAGTCAATGTTGTAGAATGCCAAATTTGCCCTTCGAGCCTTCTCTGAGGGCTTGGGCGGCATCACAAGATCTGGATTGTTGCGCAGATCCAGCTCGGCCAGATCTGGCAACAGGTGAATTGATTCAGGCAGGGTAACCAGGCGATTATTGTTCAGTTTAAGGCGTTTCAGCTTGGCACAACGACACAGGCCTTCAGGGACCAGTTCAATGTTGTTGTAGGCGGCATGAAAGACTTCCAGTTTCACCAGTTTCCCAATACCAGGAGGGATTCCCTCGAAATCTAGCTGGTTGCCGTTGACAAACAGCTTTCGAAGACTGAGCATCTGACCAAGGAAAGAGGGCAGAGTTTTCAGCTCGTTACGAGAAAAGTTTAGCACCTGACACAAATCATTAAAATTATTAAAGTGCATCGTAAACTCTGTAGGAATGCAAAAATGAAGTACAGACATGACGAGCTATTAACTGTTAATTGCGGAAATCAAGCTAATTTCAGCAGTTTCCCTGTTTTCTCATGAGAAACTGAATACTGCATTTACCTCGTCTCGACTACACTCAAAATAATATTTTATGTCTATTATAAAATTCTTTACAATGATATGCTATAGTTGATGAAAGACACGTTTTAAAGAATAGCATAAACATATCAAAATAATTATAGTATAAAAATGAATATACTTCAACTCGTTCCCAACAGCTGTCACTGAAAGCATCGATAGACTTAATTTGGTTGTCACTGAGATTCAGTCGTCGCAAATTTTTCAGCTTAAACAGGGCATCAGGCACGGACGGAAGCTCGTTGCAGGAAAAGTCTACATCTTCCAAATTGTGAAGATTGTCCAGGGTGGCCGGTATATTGGTGGGATTGCGCTGAGTATTTCGCATATGAAGGACCCGTAAAGCTGTCATGTAAGGCAACTGTTTCAACTGAAAATGCTGCAAGGGGTTGTCGTTCAAAATCAACACCTGAAAAGCAAAAACGCTGCTGAAAAGAAGCAAAATAATATAAAACAAATATATAAAATTTAAATCAATAATCACAATAAAAATTTAGGTACTTGATAATATTCATAATACAAAATGGAATTCAATTTTTAACGGCTTATCATGCTACATACCTATGCCATAAATCGCGTTAAATTTCAGATTTTGGCAAAATGACGTAACTAACCAAACCTCTTTTAAAAACGGGAAATGTAGCAAAAAGAAAATGACCTTAAAGTATGTTTAAAGTTGCTAACAATTCACCCCATTTGTGCAAAATGTAGCACTCTCTCAAGCTCTGACTGAAATGACATTTTCCCACCGGCAACTGCAACTGCACCGACAGGAGGAGGCATAATCTAATCTAATAAATATAACAAGTAATTAAAATGCTCCTCCGGAGCATGAAAAAGTAATATGGGTGGTGGTGAGGTTGTAAAGTCAAGAGAGGACTAGTCTTAAAAATGCTTAATATGGGGCTAGGTTCAAAAAAAGAAGAGGACTAGGTTGTGGGCGAATTAATATGGGCACAGCTTCGCCGAGCAACCCATATTCGCGGACTGAAGAAGTTATACACATACACAAACGTATACCAGTGTTTAGATTTAGTTACGGTGCGTAAATAATATATACAACTCTGATTAACGAGTTTTAATGGAAGCAAACATTTCTTTCAACAAACTCTTAATATTAGTGTGCATTTTAACCATTTATAAGAAAAGCCTATATTTCAACAATAATTTCAGGACTCTCCGACGATCTTCTATTTCCGTTGAACCGCTAGCTTTACAATCATAGCCTTGGTTTTTTTCTCGTTGCTTGCCGTAGTCCAGCACAACCAAATTACTATATAGTTGACGTATATATACCTAGCTAATCTAACTTTTTATCAAGCAACTTGCAGCGATTGTTGAACTGCTGGAATTGTTGTTATTGCCGACATTAATCGCTTTGTATATGACAATCGCCATGGCGAAGCGTGAAAGCCCGCGAATATGGGTTGCTCGGCGAAGCTGTGCCCATATTAATTCGCCCACAACCTAGTCCTCTTCTTTTTTTGAACCTAGCCCCATATTAAGCATTTTTAAGACTAGTCCTCTCTTGACTTTACAACCTCACCACCACCCATATTACTTTTTCATGCTCCGGAGGAGCATTTTAATTACTTGTCCTTCTGTCGTTTTAAAGGTTCCCTTTCCAGTTGTGTGCTTACTTATATAAGGAGCTTGAAAAATGCCGTAGGCAATTTGTATGCAAAATTTTAGCCTTCCAGCTATCTCCAGCAGCTTGAACCGGGAACAGCTTCAACTTTGAACCAGTTGCACCAACCAACCAAGCACCCACCCACAAGTCGGTGGGACCACTTTTCGTGGGTGGTATAATGACAAAAGTTGATCGCCTCGCCAAGGGCTTTCATTTGATACCCAACTTGACCACTTTTGAAGACTTTCATTTTTGACCCACACCGGACCCACTGTGGGTGGGGCACCCACCCACAGGTCGGTGGAGCCACTTGTTGTGGGTGGCATAATGACAAAAGTTGATCGCCTCGCCAAGGGCTTTCATTTGATACCCAACTTGACCACTTTTGAAGACTTTCATTTTTGACCCACACCGGACCCACTGTGGGTGGGGCACCCACCCACAAGTCGGTGGGGCCACTTTTCGTGGGTGGTATAATGACAAAAGTTGATCGCCTGGCCAAGGGCTTTCATTTGATACCCAACTTGACCACTTTTGAAGACTTTCATTTTTGACCCACACCGGACCCACTGTGGGTGGGGCACCCACCCACAGGTCGGTGGAGCCACTTTTTGTGGGTGGCATAATGACAAAAGTTGATCGCCTCGCCAAGGGCTTTCATTTGATACCCAACTTGACCACTTTTGAAGATTTTCATTTTTGACCCACACCGGACCCACTGTGGGTGGGGCACCCACCCACAAGTCGGTGGGGCCACTTTTCGTGGGTGGTATAATGACAAAAGTTGATCGCCTCGCCAAGGGCTTTCATTTGATACCCAACTTGACCACTTTTGAAGACTTTCATTTTTGACCCACACCGGACCCACTGTGGGTGGGGCACCCACCCACAGGTCGGTGGAGCCACTTTTTGTGGGTGGCATAATGACAAAAGTTGATCGCCTCGCCAAGGGCTTTCATTTGATACCAAACTTGACCACTTTTGAAGACTTTCATTTTTGACCCACACCGGACCCACTGTGGGTGGGCGCTGTGGGTCAGGGGCCACATCCACCGACCTCGGCAGTATGCTCATCGTTTTCCGCGACCCCGATTTACTATATATGGGTACCACCAAACGGCCGAAAAACGCCATTTTTAGTGACTTTTAGGCCATTTCTAGTAAAAGTGGGACTTAGAAACTTTTCGCCCAAACAGGCCAAAAAATGCAAAGTTTGGGCCCATCTCCTGAAAGCTACAGAGCGAAATTAAAAAATCCCCCTCGTTACTTTGAGCGCATAGTCCCAAATATTCAAATAAAATAAACCAAACCGATCTAGCTGCTAGCCTGTGAAAAAAAGTTGATTTCAACCGAAGTGCCAAAATAGCGAAAGTCCGACTTTGGGGCCTTGGCACAGAGCCAAAGTTGGCCGAGTGCCAAAATGACCTTCGTTTGGTAGCATGGGGGGATACTGTCTACCAACATATCATAGTAGCATTGGACCAAAATGCCCACATCATTCCAACACTTCGCTAGAAAATGCACTTCCAATAAGCGTTATTAACCGAGAAAAAAAAACAACCGCACGGTAACTATCGCCTAGTGCAAAATTTCGAAGTTCCGAATTTTAACCAAAAGTATGGTGATACTTGTAGTACTACTCGAGTACTTTACGATGGTAACCTTTTTACCCCTCCCGGACCTCTAATTAGCTGGCACCAGGCCCACACGGTCTCCAGGGGCCGCGCAGACGCCTTTACACCCATATTATGTAGGGGCGCTATCGCGCCCCTACATAATACTAAATCGTCAAGGAAGAAACGGAAAAACGGAAGCAAATATATATAGAAGAAAAGGAAATCTGAAATTTAAATACTGGTAGAAACTTTAGTACACGCACTTGCAAATCAACCAAGCGTCGAATCTGAGGCGGTAAAACGTCCAGCTTATTATGGGAGAGATCCAAATGAAGCAAATCGGTCATGTTAACAAAGACCTGGTTGGGAACTGACTCAATGTTGTTGTGGCTCAGATTGAGCACAATAGTAGCTTTGGCATGGTCAAGCTGGGCAGGAATCTCACGCAACTGATTTCGAGAAAAATCAATGATTGTCAGATCTTCAGCATCAAAAAGATCATCTGGTATGCCAGATGTCTTAACCTGCAAATATATATACACAAATTTATTGGCAAAGATTATAAGCAAGAGTAAATAAGCATTACGTACTCTGCACTTAATCTACTTTGGTGAAGACAAGCTGCAAAAATGAACACAAAATTTCCCCTTTCCTAACTGTTTAAGTGGTAGTCTTTTCCAGCAAGAGCAGAGAAATTGAGTGTAGCAGTTTGACGTCTTGCCATGGTATAAATTCCGCAGTGCAATGCCTGGGACACAAGGTGACTGGAAGCTAATTACCTGTGCAAAATTTTTAGGCAGCCAACGGAAATTAATTAGGTGAAATCTAGTATTTCCCGAGAAACTACACGAATCACGTCAGATTTCGTGAAAATAGAGTTATTTCGTCATGTTGTTCTAGCATAAAGCCGAGTAAACCAAACCAAGCTTCAACTGCATACATAAACGTATCTAGTATAGCGCGGCGGGAAAAAAACCCAAATTTTCGAATTTTGGCTGTAACTTTTTTATTAAGCGACAAATCGAAAATCTAGCGATAACTACCATCAGGCCTTGCGAAGAGCTTCAAAATGAGCTATAAAACGTCTCTCTAGCGGTTACCGTTGGCGAGAAATTTTCGACCAAACCGATGGGAAAAAACCCAATGCGGGAAAAAAACCCATGGGCGGGAAAAAAACCCAGCCGAATTTTTTGCTGTAAGCACGCCAGAACGGTTTTGACTATACCATTCGAAAGAGCGGGTCATTTTTAGTACATCTGAATCATAAAATACCAATATTTTTGCAAAAAATCATGTCAAATTGACTTTTCAAAATTTCGTATGTTTAACACGTAAACATAGGCAAATTTTGGAAATTTTTGAAATTTGCTTAATTTCTGCGGTTTAAGCATCCTATCACATAGAAAACGTGTTTTTATTGCATTTAAAGGCAAACCCGACCTATTTTAGTGAAAAATTTAGCGGTTTTTGGCGAAATTTGAATATTTGGCTTGAAATGGCACCATCTCAGATTTTGGCCACCTGGACCTCACATGGAAGGTCGAACCTAGGTAAAATCTATACCAAATTAATCAGGAGGCTCTATTGAGCTAAGAAATGCATGAATTTTTCCTTTGCTGCTAATGGTTAGAAAAAAATTCATTTTGAAATTTGGGTTTTTTTCCCGCACATGGGTTTTTTTTTCCCGCCGAGTCTAGGTCACCCCCCAGGTCGCACCACAGGCACTAGAGCCAAATTGAATACACCATCGTGAAGTTCGAGACATATCCTCTGTGAAACTGTAATCCGTTTTGGGCTAAGTCTTCCCAGTAGTTCAGGGTGACCCCCCAAAGTTGACCCTGCCTGACCCCCATGTTGGGACCAAAAATTTCAAAATTTTCAAAGTCCCAAAAAATTTGCTGAGAGGCAGTGGGAGCTACAATAATACACCCTCTAGGGTAGTTTTGGACGCTCTTTAAGATAGGCTATTAAAATCCGATCTAGCTCATATGGGTGACTCACACTGGCGATGGGTTTTTTTTCCCGCATATCGGTTTGGTTATTTTTCCCGCCGCGCTATATATAAAGTATAAAAGCCAAAGGGTTATAATAATCCACGAAACAAACGCACGTACCTGATTTTTCCGTACGATCACGGATCTCAAAGCAGGCAAATCAGACAATTCTCCGTGAACACTGGTGAGATTGTTTCCAACCATCTGTAGGCGTTCCATGGCCTTCAAGCGTGACAGCTGCTCCGGCACCTTATCCAAATTGCAATGATCTAATTTAAGCCACCGAAGACCAATCATTTGTGCAGTTTCTGCTGGAAACCGATCTCCCTAAAATATATATACTTTTGCGTATGTATATAGACAATATATATACGTATATACGTATATATTATAGGGGGCGCGATAGCGCTCCCCCTATAATATGGGTGTAAAAGGCTCAGCGCGGCCCTTAGAGACCCGTTCGAGCAAGTAGTATAGTGTGCACGTTTCGACCCTTACTCCCGGGAGTAAATGACCTTTTGACCTTTCCCTGGGGTTTGTATGTATCTCTGGTTAACTGCTGTCCCTTCGTTGCTCTTTTTCACACGAATGACCTTTCGACCTTTCACAATTACGTCATCATCTAGGTTTTACAACTTCTATGTCTAATTAGCTTTCCTTTCCGACCCTCTGAGTTCTTCCCCCGGGGCTTGGGACCCGGCGTCGGCCCATTACCGGACACCTACCTACCTAGTCTACCTACGTACCTACTTAACCTACCTAATTTATATACAATACCTAATCTACCTACCTACCTAACCTATGTACAATACATATATACAGTACCTAACCTAGTCCGGCGCATGCAATATTTTTGTATTTTCGTATTTTTATTATTTTTTTGGTTTTCTAAGCGATTATTTACAGCAAATACATATGTACAATATATACAGGTAGCCCTTAAGAGGACTGTTGGGATAAACAAGTACAACAATTCTATATATCCAAAGGAATTGTTGTCACCCCGTCTGCTAGCACTTTCCTTTTAGGGTAAAGGTAGGGAAGGGCGTCTTTAGTTTGGAAGTATTTCACCATATCCCCATCTACCATTCTAAGACCCCTATTTTCTCCAGATTTTGTATTTCCTGTTTCTAAAACTTCTTTGAAATCTTCGGAGTCATATTTATTAAGCGCCTTGCTTACACCTTTGTGGGAGACTTTATTCGTCTTTCCCCATGCTAGGTAAGTTTTACTACAAAGTGCAATAATCCCATCTCCGGTCCATTCTTTTTTAAATAACCCAGGGATACGTTTTTGAGAGGGATCTAAGACAAAGAAATCCTTGAGAGCCTTATTCCATTGTTTTTCATTTCTAATAGGGACACAATCACTTAAATTTTTGGAAGAGCAGGCGAAATAGAGGGAATCGGTATCCATTTGACATAATTGGAAAGTTTCGGGCCACAGATTGGGTTTAAGGCAGTCGTAGTAGAATTGAAGCATCCTTAATTTGGCATACTGATAGACAAAGAACCCCACTAACTCCGGAAGGCGGTAAACAATTTTTGCTTTTGCCGATTGAACTTCGTAGATCCCATTCCCCAAATCATCCAATCTCCTGAATCTCCACCCATTAACTTCCCTGCTAGCTCCTGATCTTTGACAATACTTTACATCCTGGTGCTTTTCTAAGTTTGTAATTGTCCGACCGTAATAGGAATTTCCCAAAAGTTTAAACATTTCTCCTTTGAGTGCTAGATCTGGATCGGAATCGGCTGCAGAGCGATGGTAAGTAACTTCATCTCCCAGTTCTTTGAAACAGGCCTTAGGTTTGAACTCAATTGCTTGGTAAATCTTTGTAATTTTGAGACCATGTTTTAGGTACCACTTAACCAGAGGAGTTGCTAGGAGAATTTTCTTTCCAAAGTAACTTCCAATTAGACCTCTTCTGGGTTGGTTCATAAGATCATTCAAATCGCAAAATGTTTTCATGTGATCTCCAATATCGTTTTTACTAATTTCTACATTTTTGAAAATGGGAGTCATCTCAGCAAAATGTTCTTTCTTTTCCTCAGGGACCTCAATATCTACCTCAACTAGTCCAAAGAACCTATTGGCCTGAATTTGGGTAACTAACTGAGCAAAAGTGAGGACTGATTTTTTCTTAGGAAGATTGAAGTGTTCTTCCATAAATTGTTGCATATCTGGGGAATCCTTTAGGTCCTTATCAAATTCGCATTCCCACTTTTCTATAAGATCGAAACCCCCATCCTTAATTGCCTGAGAGACTCTTTCGGTTCTTTCCCTTCTCTTTGTTCTATCTTCCGGATCCTGATTCCTATCCAATTGGCACCCATGACCGTGGAAATAGCAACCGTGAAATTGTAGGACCAGGTTCTTTTCCGAGACCCACCCATCAACTTTAGACTTTCCTATTCTTTTTTGACCACCATTGTAAGCATGCTCAACTCTAACTTCTAAAGCCTTTGCCATATATTCTAGCCACATAGCTTCTTTTCAACCCTTTTGTAGCCACCTTTTGAATTTCCCATCTTCAGTTGACTTCCATTCGGCGTACAGGCCAGTGGGCATTTCTTGCATCGTGCACCAGAGATATAGGGCATTGGCGTCGAACCCAAAGATTTGTGCTACTTTAAATCCGTTTGTAATTTCCGTAACCCCGGCTTCATGATACCTATGAAAAACCAAACTAGGACCTCCCACTATGTTGTCCTTAATTAATTTGTGCCAATTTTGGGTGAATCTGCTGAAAAGGGGGAGGATCGTGTGCTTAGGTATTTTATTCATCATGTGTTTATATGCTAGACCAGGGAGGGAGATAGCCCCACTTTTAAACATGTCAATCCCCATAGTTTTCCAGAATTCTACCATCTTCTCGGTAGCTTGAAGGTCCTACATCTAAATTATTGTACCAAATTAGGAGATCCCTGACTGTTTTAAATTTGTATT